>OY253746.1:9525717-9738492 GCA_958009045.1 Oxytorus armatus | reverse complement strand
AGATGAAGAAGTTGAAGAGAAGGGGAGAGAGAGAAAAGATCACAGGAAAAGGATGACGAAAGAGAAACAGAATAAAAGGTGGAAAGAGAAAGAAGACGTAGAAGTTGTAGGGAAGGAGAGAGAGAGAAAGGATCACAGGAAGAGGATAACGAGAGAGAAGAGGAAAGGGATATCATCGTCTTTCTCTCTCTGGACAGTTAGATATAAGAGATAGGAGCAAAGGCATGACTATAAACGGAATCTGACGTTACATCATGCATGGTCCCAACTTCTTCTTCCTCCTCCTCCACGTCCTTTTCTTCACTCTCTCACTCTCCACGCTTAAACCTTTCGAAAACCTACTCGCTCGGACTTCACGCGTCCCCGGAGACTTCGCAATACAAGTCGAGTCGCATACCGTTCAGCAAAGAAAGACCTGGAGGTAACTCTATGCTAGATATATATTATATATATATATATATATATATATATATATGCAGAATATATTGCTCAACGTCGTATATTTTCGCGTCTAAATGGTCAAAGCATCCGTAGCCAAGAAGGACGTAGCATGGCGTTTTCTTTCACATAACCGCGTGGCATTAAATCCTGTGGGAAACGGGATGAAGATCGTCGCAGCGCGGTGAAAAAGATAACGCCAAGAATGGCGGATATAGAAAACAGAGGCTGCAGGACTGCCGGCTTCTATTGAATGTCGTAAATGTTGCAAGCACCGATGTTGCAACGACTAATGCAATAGAAAATACCTCTGCTTGATTTATATCGATCTTAGTTAAAATTAACGTTTTTTAAAACGAACAAGACACTTCATTCGATGGAAAGTAAGTTTTACTTGAATTGAAATAAATTCACTTTATGCGCATGACGTCTGTTTAGGGGAGAAATAGGGTTAGACGGTTCAGAAAATCGATTTTTTTTTATTTCATAAATTGTTAGTAAAACGATTGAAAAATATGTTCCCAAAATTTTAAATGAAAATTCCGACTCGTTCTATTGTTATAAGCCATTAAAGTGAGTAGATCTCCTTCGGGCCCCGAGCCCGCCACGTGTATAACCGAGCGGTCACTATTTTTTCAAACGCGTTTTTCTGAAAACGACTTTTTTTGAACTTGCGTACACGCTAGTTTGAAACGTTTTCAACCAATCGTTTTTAAAATTGGCAGTTACTTTCTTCATAGTATTGCGCTCTATATGAACCTAAAATCGGAATATTATCATTATTTAAAATGATTTTTTTTTTGCAAATAAAGTTGTAAATAATGGCAAAAAATCATGATTTTTTGTTTTGACCCCTGTAAAAAATTCAATTTTCTATTTTTTTGATAGCATTTAGGTTCATATGGAAGAGAGACATATAATAAAAGTAAATTCCAACCTCGTTTGATTTCAGATGAAAATTGCGGCTTCCAGAATGTACGCAAAATGCTGAATCTGATTGTGACCTGCAATATAGGGTCGCTAATATTTTATAATATATACTTAAATATATGTACCATATACTTAAATATTGTTATAAACCATTAAGGGAGGAAATAGGGTTAGGACAACGTTTTCTCAATAATTTTCATGAATTTTTTTATAGTATAAAAAATGAATATAATTTATTGAAACTTTGAGAATATTTTATACATATATTTAAGTATATACTATAAAATTTGTATACATATATTTAAGCCTAAAATCGGAATATTATCATTATTTTAAATAATTTTTTTTTTTGCAAATAAAGTTCTAAAAAATGGCAAAAAATCATGCTTTTTTGTTTTGACCCCTGTAAAAAATTCAATTTTATATTTTTTTGATAGCATTCAGGTTCATATAGAAGAGAGATATATAATAAAAGTGAATTCCAACCTCGTTTGATTTCAGATGAAAATTGCGGCTTCCAGAATGTACGCAAAATGCTGAGTCTGATTGTGACCTGCAATATGGTGTCGCTAATATCTTCGGTGTTATTCAAGGAAATTCTTCAAAAATTTTATAGTATATACTTAAATATATGTATAAAATATTCTCAAAGTTTCAATAAATTATATTCATTTTTTATACTATAAAAAAATTCATGAAATCCATTGAAAAAACGCTGTCTTAACCCTATTTCCCCCCTTTAGCTCTAATGGCCCAATTGACGATCTGAAATGCAATATATCACTCGCAATGGTTGCTTAGACAGTTGTTGTTTTTTAATTGAGGCAACATTTTTATTAATAAATGAGATTAAAGCATTATTTGTTGAGTCTGTGGGGTTTGTTGGGTTCATTGGGTTTTGTCGTTGCCTCGAGATATAACCATGAATAATCATTTTATTTTACGACCTTTTTCTTCCATAAACAATTATTTGCCACGTATACCTTTCTTTGCCGGAAGCAAAACGTTGAAAGTTGACAAAGGCATGAACCCAAACGATACGAAAAAATGACTCGAAGTTGGTATATTTACTAATAATTATTTTGAACAAAATATAAATCGAATTGATTTGAATGAATTCAATTTCTTCGGTATAACAGTCAATAACGTGTCGATAAATAAGTCGAATGGTTAGAGATGGAGTGAGACTTCGGAGGCTGCGGTGAATTATAGATGATTTTTCACGTTTCGTCCCTTAACAAGCAGAAGCTTTTAGCACGACGATGAACGAGATGGTGGCGAGATGTGGAAGATCCTACAGGGAAAATATATACTATGTCCTGCTGACTTTCAGGTATATCTCTCGGTATCTTTGGGATCTGATCTCTCACCAGGTATACAGAAAACGAAAGAGAGAGAGAGAGAGAGAGAGAACGAGATTGAGCCGAGGTGAAGATAAAGAGTGTATTATATTTTGGTTGGTATAAGATGAAGAGAAAAGGGAAGAGAGATACCGACACAAGCACCAGAGGAGGTGACGAAAATTTCAACCCTCCTGGCGCCTAAAGATATATTGGGGTCGGCGCCTCTCCATTCACCGTTTTTTTTCTCATAGCCTCCTGTAAATCTTACCCCTCGCATCCTCGACCCACAGATAGAAGGTAAAAAAAGACTGAGCGAAAAATCGATTCTTCATCGTTGCCACGAGATATGAAGAAATGAGATTGTCCTGATTCTCCAACGCCCCAAGGATTATTGAACGCATATCGAATTTATTGAATTCAATCAAAATGTTAGTTGTTTATCAAATATTCGTACGTTTGAACATGGAACAAACCCTGTTCAAACGTACGAGTTCATAGACTGTAGAAAAATGTATTTATTTGATAGACAACTAACATTTTGGTATTGAGTACAGAATGGTGGTCGACAATGAATCTTTATCGGCGTCGTGTACACCGGAGCAGCGTCTCTCGTACGAGAAAGACACTGAAAATGAACGAAGAGTACGAGGCTCAATTTACGATCTCATATCTGGGAAATTATCAGCGCTACCTATGTTGTGCGTCAACGGAAAGAGAATGGCGTTTCAGAACTCGAGGAGAACTCACGCTGGTTCGGCGAATTGCCGCGAAAGAGTGCCGGTGATGTACGTCTCTATTAAACGGGAATAGCAGCGAGAAATCCCTTTGGGATCTTGAATCGAGAAGAACGGTCGGGAAGCTGCTGGCTTTGCTGCTATAAGGATAAACTTACTATATACATAAACATATATATATATATATATATATATATATATATATTTATATACATAATATATCTATGTATCGGCATCTCTCCGCCTGCAGCGGCGTTCAACTGCCTCGCGACACGCGCGTATTCCTTCACGCTCGTTGAACAGGAATTTCTGTCAATTATATTATATTCTTTCTATATATAACATCGACCGGTATCGGGCGAATACATAAAAATGTTACCGGGAGCTACCAGTGATCTCTAGAGAGAGAGAAAGAGAGTTTAAAAGTCCGGAAAATTACTCGCAATGATTCTTTCACAGTCACGATTAGGTACGGGATTCGGTCAATTATGGGTTAGACGAAGAATGTGTTTGTAATTCATTACATTAACATCGTTGTCTCGAGATATAACCATGAATAACTAGCTTTTTTTACGACCTTTTTTTTCCCCCCATAAACAATTACTGGCGACGTATATTTTTCTTCGCCGGAAGCGAAACGTTGAAAGTTGACAAAGGCATGAACCCAAATGATACGAGAAAAATGACTCGAAGTGGTATATTTACGAATAATTATTTTTGAACAAAACGAAATAGCAACTTTTTGAATAATTAACCATAATCTTACTACTATAATAAAGCTGGAGAGCCTGTTTCTTTGTTTGTCTGTTTGTTCGAACGCGCTAATCTCAGGAAATACTTGTCCGATTTGAAAAATTCTTTTTGCATTACATAGCCCGTTTATTCGGGAAGGCTTTAGGCCATATAACTTTATGCTGTGACCCTAATCTTACTGTCTTACTACTATATTTATACTATATTATAATAAAACTGGAGAGTTTGTTTGTTTGAACGCGCTAATCTCAGGAAATACTAATCCGATTTGAAAAATTCTTTTTGCATTAGATAGCCCGTTTATTCAGGAAGGCTTTAAGGGAGGAAAAGGGGTTAGACAGTTTAAAAAATCGATTTTTTTTAATTTCATAAATTGTTAGTAAAACTATTGAAAAATATGTTCCCAAAATTTTAAATGAAAATTCCGACTCGTTTATTGTTATAAGCCATTAAAGTAAGTAGCTCTCCTTCAGGCCCCGAGCGCGCTATTTTTTCAAACGCGTTTTTCTGAAAACGACTTTTTTTGAACTTGCGTACACGCTAGTTTGAAAATTTTTCAACCAGTCGTTTTGAAAATTGGCAGTTACTTTCTTCATAGTATTGCGCTCTATATAAACCTACAATCGGAATATTATCATTATTTAAAATAATTTTTTTTTTGCAAATAAAGTTGTAAAAAATGGCAAAAAATCATGCCTTTTTTGTTTTGACCCCTGTAAAAAATTCAATTTTCTATTTCTTTGATAGCATTTAGGTTCATATGGAAGAGAGACATATAATAAAAGTAAATTCCAACCTCGTTTGATTTCAGATGAAAATTGCGGCTTCAAGAATGTACGCAAAATGCTGAGTCTGATTGTGACCTGCAATATGGGGTCGCTAATATCTTCGGTGTTTTTCAAGGAAATTCTTCAAAAATTTCATAGTATATACTTAAATATATGTATAAAATATTCTTAAAGTTTCAATAAATTATATGCATTTTTTATACTTTAAAAACAATTCATGAAAATCATTGAGAAAACGCTGTCCTAACCCTATTTCCCCCCGTAAGCCATATAACTTTATGCTATAAACTGGAGGTAGAAGTCTGGTAACTTAAGCCGATTTTCATGTCTTTTTTGGAGGGCGTTTTTTTGTAGGAAAATAAAAATGAATCGTTTTGGATATTTAGGATATTTTTATTTACTTATTAAAGATACAAAAAAAAATTAGTTTGAAAAAATTTAATAGTTTATTATTATTATTATTATTGATCGAAGTTGGCACCTCGAAAAAAAAGCGCATGGGTGGCCCCAGTGATTTTGGCTCTTGATGTTATCTGAAATCAAAAATTCTTGATAATTCTTAATCTATAGACATGTCATTCTGGTCGGAACTACTGAAGTTAAATTTCTTTTTATTTTACAACTCCTTCTTTGCTAAAATAAAAGGACTTTTTTTTCCAAAGTCCGCCATTTTGTTATTTATCCATGAAATTTAATTTCAGTAGTTGCGACCAGAATGACATGTCTATAGATTAAGAATTATCAAGAATTTTTGATTAAAGATAAAATCAAGAGCCAAAATCACCGGGGCCATCCACGCGCTTTTTTTTCGAGGTGCCAACTTCGATCAATAATAATAATAATAATAAACTATCAAATTTTTTCAAAAAAATTTTTTTTTGTATCTTTAATATGTAAATAAAAACATCTCAAATATTCAAAACGATTCATTTTTATTTTCCTACAAAAAAACGCCCTCCAAAAAAGACATGAAAATCGGCTTAAGTTACCGACATACTACCTTAAGGAATGGTAGCGGCGCGTTGAATCTCGGGACGGAATTTTAACGCGAGTGGAAACCGCGGAGCACAGCTAATTAGGAATAGTTGTTTTATTTTTCTCAAGAATATTAATCTTTTCTCAAAATCTATTCACAATGAACAATGGCGATCATTACCATGTACCATGCACAATTACGAATGATATTCCGCGTGCACTTTCGTTCGGACATTTACAAATATTTCATTGAGCGAGCAATGTCCGAAGGAAAAAAAAACGTTTTGTGACTTATCGATCGATGGTATAACGGTAACGAAAAAGCGAAGCAGTAAAATCGTGAATTTAATAACAGTGATGTCGTGTCGTATATATTCGCCGCGCCGAAGATCGAAGGTTTCGACCGGAGACGAGGAGCAGCACGAACGTACATAAACACGGTGTGGCTTCTGCTGAGGTTCTGCGCAAGAGATCATCACTCGCGGTATAAAAGCTGCGCGAGCTCGACGAATATAACGATAACTGATCGCTCGGCAAACTGTCCATGACGTGGTAACTGTCCGTGGGCGCTCAGCTCTTCTCTCGCATGCATACGCATCGGCGATCGAGAAACGGGAAGAGGAAGATGGAAAAAAACAAAGTCCGATATTTATACCCATACACAAACTGTGAGCACACCTCGCGACTTCCCATCGATAAACTTAATTCCATTAATTTCGCAACACTCTATCCGCGTCAAACGCTTTTGTGCTAAGCGAGAGAAGAAAAATGGTCCCCTTTTTGCCTGATTTCCATAACGAAAGAGCTTTGTTAGCGTGAAAAATGTTATCGCACCGTCCACCACGAGCTCCCTCTCGTACGGCCAGTATATACGCGAATTATGGGATAATTGAGCGTCATCGAGAATGGACAAGTGAATAAAAAGGAAAGTAAACAACCTCGAAGACGACAAAGTCTCCTTTGGTCGCATCTGGAACAGGGGGTTCGTCGAGCGAGTCTTACGATGAAGAAGAGGCTCAACTAAGTGCGAATCCTTAGACGAGAGCTTGACGCTTTGAACGGTATACACATCCTTGTGGCTCGTACAGAGAGGTGACAAAAGTTTAATGTATTCAAACTGCTCGGCTCGGAGAGATGAATAGTGGAGGGGGAGGAAAACTCCGTGGTTACACGAGCTCGCGAACGAACAACCCCACAATTACACCAAATGGTGTGCGCGCGAGTTAGCGAAGCATCGGACATACTCCGATGTAAAAGTAGAAAGGAAACAACAACAACAACAACAAAAAAACGTTGTAGCTGTTCAAAGTACTTGTGTGTGCCTCTCTCACCCCGTTCACAGTATAATCACTGTAATCATCCCCATCTTATTATAATTATTAAACGTTTATTATCGCGAGGGTTACGGAGGTATTCTACGGTCTCATCTTCACTGGCGTCCAGAATTATCGAGAGAAATTCTTGGCCCCATTTGCGCTCGATAAAACGGCTCCAAATCTAATTAACTTTAATTCATCATGATTATCATTGACACCCGACCATTATCGAGTTTATACACTCGTAACGAGAGACACACCGCGGCCCTTCCAATTCATCGAACATATGTATGGGGTAGGGGGATGAAAAGACAGCGTGACGGGGACAAAAATGTTTTGTTCGAAACAATTCTATTTCAAATGCCGTTTGGAAACTAGCGAGAAACGATTTTTAAGGTAGTAGTCTGGTAACTTGAGCCGATTTTCATGTCTTTTTTGGAGGGCGTTTTTTTGTAGGAAAATAAAAATAAATCGCTTTGGATAGTTAGGATGTTTTCATTTACATATTAAAGATTCAAAAAAAAAATTTTTGTAAAAATTTAATAGTTTATTATTATTATTATTATTGATCGAAGTTGGCACCTCGGAAAAAAAGCGCGTGGGTGGCCCCGGTGATTTTGGCTCTTGATGTTATCTGAAATCAAAAATTTCTTGATAATTCTTAATCTATAGACATGTCATTCTGGTCGGAACTACTGAAGTTAAATTTCATGGATAAATAACAAAATGGTGGACTTTGGAAAAAAACGTCCTTTTCCATTTTGTTATTTATCCATCAAATTTAACTTCAGTAGTTCCGACCAGAATGACATGTCTATAGATTAAGAATTATCAAGAATTTTTTATTTCAGATAACATCAAGAGCCAAAATCACCGGGACAACCCACGCGCTTTTTTTTCCGAGGTGCCAACTTCGATCAATAATAATAATAATAAAAATAAACTATTAAATTTTTTCAAACTAATTTTTTTTTTGTATCTTTAATATGTAAATAAAAACATCCTGAATATCCAAAACGATTCATTTTTATTTTCCTACAAAAAAACGCCATCCAAAAAAGACATGAAAATCGACTCAAGTTACCAGACTACTAACTTAAAAGCTCAAAACTCGATTAGTCCGACTGTAACACTGAAAGTTCTGAAGTAAATTTTTCTGGGTATGTAATCAATTTTTCTAATCATTTTTTTGGAATCAATTTAGTGTTTATTTTTAGAATTATCATAAAATGTTTTTTGTCCTCCGTTGATGAGAATGCACTCAAAATGCTCACCAATCCATTCATTCAATTCCCTACCCTCTCACATTCCTTATTTTCAACGTACAATCCGTGCATTCCTTCGCATTATCTCTCGATTCGAGTCGCTCTCTGCCTTCGAACGAGAATGAATTGTGCATAGAACCTGTTTTATGATTGTCCAAAGCTCTTTTCTGTGCGTTACGATAACGGCGGTGCGAATTCGCCTCTATACATATACCCGATGGCAAGAGCTGAAAGGACACAGATGTTTTGCGATCGAGAAATTCTTTGGATACCCGTACCCCATACTCGGAATAATGGAAGCAGCGAGAGGGGAGACTATCCGCGGTATCTACGCATATGTTTTTTTTTGTTTTTTTTGTTTTCCAAAGACAAGATCAAGAATTATTGGATGCCCTAGGGTGAATTCAATTAGGGGAATCCTCGGAGGAACAGTATAGACGCGTGTCGAACGAATACGAAGAAGTTTAAGGGGGGAAATAGGGTTAGACGGTTCAAAAAATCGATTTTTTTTTATTTTATAAATTGTTAGTAAAACTATTGAAAAATATGTTCCCAAAATTTTAAATGAAATTTCCGACTCGTTCTATTGTTATGAGCCATTAAGGGGGGAAATAGGGTTAGAACAGCGTTTTCTCAATAATTTTCATGAATTTTTTTATAGTATAAAAAATGAATATAATTTATTGAAACTTTGAGAATATTTTATACATACATTTAAGTATATACTATAACATTTTTATACATATATTTAAGTATATACTATAAAATATTAGTGACCCCGTCTTGCTTGTTTTTCTTGGTACTATTTTTTCAAACGCGTTTTTCTGAAAACGACTTTTTTTTAACTTGCGTACACGCCAGTTTGAAAAGTTTTCAACCAATCGTTTTGAAAATTGGCAGTTACTTTCTTCATAGTATTGCGCTCTATATGAACCTAAAATCGGAATATTATCATTATTTAAAATAATTTTTTTTTTACAAATAAAGTTGTAAAAAATGGCAAAAATCATGCTTTTTTTTTTGACCCCTGTAAAAAATTCAATTTTCTATTCTTTTGATAGAATTTAGGTTCATATAGAAGAGAGACATATAATAAAAGTAAATTCCAACCTCGTTTGATTTCAGATGAAAATTGCGGCTTCCAGAATGTACGCAAAATGCTGAGTCTGATTGTGACCTGCAATATGGGGTCGCTAATATTTTATAATATATACTTAAATATATGTATAAAATATTCTCAAAATTTCAATAAATTATATTCATTTTTTATACTATAAAAAAATTCATGAAAATCATTGAGAAAACGCTGTCCTAACCCTATTTCCCCCCTTAAGGTGGTAGTCTGGTAACTTAAGCCGATTTTCATGTCTTTTTTGGAGAGCGTTTTTTTGTAGGAAAATAAAAATGAATCGTTTTGGATATTTAGGATGTTTGTATTTACATATTAAAGATACAAAAAAAAATTAGTTTGAAAAAATTTAATAGTTTATTATTATTATTATTATTATTGATCGAAGTTGGCACCTCGAAAAAGAAGCGCGTGGGTGGCCCCGGTGATTTTGGCTCTTGATGTTATCTGAAATAAAAAATTCTTGATAATTCTTAATCTATAGACATGTCATTCTCGTCGGAACTACTGAAGTTGAATTTCATGGATAAATAACAAAATGGCGGACTTTGGAAAAAAAAAACTTTTTTGAAATTTAACGTCAGTAGTTCCGGACTTTGGAAAAAAAAACTTTTCTCCAAAGTCCGCCATTTTGTTATTTATCCATGAAATTTAACTTCAGTAGTTCCGACCAGAATGACATGTCTATAGATTAAGAATTATCAAGAATTTTTTATTTCAATTAACATCAAGAGCCAAAATCACCGGAGCCACGCACGCGGTTCTTTTTCGAGGTGCCAACTTCGATCAATAATAATAATAATAATAAACTATTAAATTTTTTTAAACAAATTTTTTTTTGTATCTTTAATATGTAAATAAAAACATCCTAAATATCCAAAACGATCAATTTTTATTTTTCTACAAAAAAACACCCTCCAAAAAAGACATGAAAATCGGCTTAAGTTACCAGACTACTACCTTAAAGTGAAAGAACGCCAAACATACAAAAAGGGGACAATCTCTTTTATATTTATAAGGTCAATTTTCGAATAATCACGAGAAACTCCCAGCTCGTTGTAAGCATTTAGAAAAGGAAAAAAAGGTTTCCGAAATAAAAGTACACGTCGAATATCCATAATGTTCGGCTCTCCAATTGCTATTCATAACTATTCCGTCGGAAAATCATTTAGAATGATTTTTTTCATTAGAATTACGTTCTTTCCTGGTTCACGGAGGTCGAAAGGATTGAATTGAACGAGATAGCGGACGAAAGTCTCTTCGACCGCTTAGTGAACCCTGTGGCAGACATATTTTTAACTGCGCCCTTTGTGTCTTCTCGCTGGGTTTTTATTTTATTTTTTTTCGTGACAGCCAAAGAAAAAGGGGGCTCCTTTATTTCAACGTGTACCCCTACGCTGGTCTCGTTTCTCTCCCAACCCCCTCTTTGTTTTCCCTTTCGTTTCTTCGCTTCTGGGACCATTTGCTGGTTTCAACGCGACGATCTGTACATATAGTACACCGGCATACTACTGCGCCACATCGCCACCCGGGTTGATCGTTATATACTCTTCTTTTAAGCCGTCTCTCTCGCATCTTCCTTCTCTGACCACTGGTTATTTTAATTGGATCTTCGCCGAATCCCTTTTTTCGTCGAAGCCGCGCGCGCTCCCGCGCGTTCCCCCGTTTTCTGTGCCCCACCATATACCAACCCTGAGATATACTAACGCTGCTAAGGGCGTCAATTCTAGTCTTAAACAAACTTCATACGTCTTTTTCACTTTGGTACTATCGGATATACACGTATATCGCCTATTACATATACTCTTTTCTTATTCTCTGTCCTCAAGATATGCCCATTGCTTTTTTGCCCTTCTGGGGTATGTACGTATATATATATATATATATATATATATATATATATATATATATATATATATATATATGCGTTCTCTTTTCGCAGCATCTTCCCTTCGCTTCGTACGGACCCGACGACTTTCACGGGTGAAGGCCTTGGGGATACCTGGTTCCACCTCTTTCCCCTTACGTTTCCCGTACGTATTTGGAATTCAATCGTATTCCACGCGTCGAAACAATTCATTGCATACACCGGCAATGGTAGCATTGAAAATTCTCGTGAGGTTGGGGGATGGAGTGAAAAAAAAAATCTATTAATAACTCCACACAGAACGTTTGAATAGTGAATTTATATTCGTCATTAGAATTGCTCGTTATTCGGTTTTGACGTGTTTCCGGAAAAATTGAAAATTGCAACTTTTTACGAATTAAGCATTAAAATTATTCCTTTTTTTTTCAAAAATTACTATCAAATGTTCTTGTACTAAAATTTTTGTATAGATGACACGCTGCAGCTTTGAGTTAAACTCATCAGTTTAAGGGGGGAAATAGGGTTAGACGGTTCAAAAATTTTTTTTTTATTTCATAAATTGTTAGTAAAACTATTGAAAAATATGTTCCCAAAATTTTAAATGAATGTATAACCGAGCGGTCACTCAGGTACGGTATTTTTTCAAACGCATTTTTCTGCAAACGACTTTTTTTTAACTTGCGTACACGCCAGTTTGAAAAGTTTTCAACCAATCGTTTTGAAAATTGGCAGTTACTTTCTCCATAGTATTGCGCTCTATATGAACCTAAAATCGGAATATTATCATCATTTGAAATCATTTTTTTTTTGCAAATAAAGTAGTAAAAAATGGGAAAAAATCATGCTTTTTTGTTTTGAGCCCTGTAAAAAATTCAATTTTCTATTTTTTTGATAGCATTCAGGTTCATATAGAGGAGAGACATGTAATAAAAGTAAATTCCAACCTCGTTTGATTTCAGATAAAAATTGCGGCTTCCAGAATGTACGCAAAATGCTGAGTCTGATTGTGACCTGCAATATGGGGTCGCTAATATCTTCGGTGTTTTTCGAGGAAATTCTTCAAAAATTTTATAGTATATACTTAAATATATGTATAAAATATTCTTAAAGGTTCAATAAATTATATTCATTTTTTATAGTATGAAAAAATTCATGAAAATCATTGAGAAAACCCTGTCCTAACCCTATTTCCCCCCTTAAGGGCTCACGTACCCCTGCGCGCGCTGAAAACCGAGTAAATTGAAATAATTATTACAAAGGTTATATGGTGAAAAAAAAAAAAAGAAATTGATGATTTCACATTTTTTATTAACTTCTCAACTATAAGAAAAAAATATTTTATTAAAAAAAAAAAATTAATATTACTTAAACGCGTAAAAAATTATTTAATTTTTTTTCTTATAGTTGAAAGGTTAATAAAAAATGTGAAATCAACAATTTAATTTTTTTTCTCATCATATAATCTTTATAATAATTTTTCGAATTTACTCGGTTTTTAGCGCGCGCAGGGGTATGTGAGCCCTTAATGCCGGAGAGACTAATTACCATTGTACTAATACACTTGTCAATTCGTTCAGTTGGAAAGGATTTTCCGCATCGCTGATCTTCAAACAACGTAAATACAATAAAAGAGGGGAGAAAAAAGCCGGCCAAGATATTAGAACCCTTTTACGAGTATAGTGGTTTGTGAAAATATTCTCTCGTACCGGAAGAATGACGAATAAGGGATCAGGGTACTGTGGAAGCCTCAATGAGGGATCTCTCGGGCTCAAGAGATGAAGACTATCCCGGTTTTGCGCTCGAGGCTCGCGCATGGTTTCTTCACGTTTCTTAAACTAACCGCTAATAAATGCTAACGCCGCCACCTTTAAAGAGATGAAGACACGAATAACACGAGCTCCTTGTCCTGACTGATTTTCTCTTCCTTTCGCTCGCCTCTCTATATCTTCGCGATTGCCACAGCGGCGTTACTTCTTCGCGCCACGGGAGGCCACCCGATGCGCACGGGAGATGAGCTTACGGTTTCGTTTTGTGGGATCTTAATTCAACCCCCCGGCTCTTTCTCCGCCAGTAGTCCCTAGATTCGTGCAACTACGGGTTCAACATTGCCCTTGGGCGACGATAGCTAAATGACATTAAAAGAGAAACGGCTACGAATTTGTTTTAAAGAAAATTGACATTTTTTTTTCAATAAAATTTGCACAAATTTACTTATAAACAATCAAATATGTGGCATTTTGGAAAATTTTCCCAACGAAACGTCTGAGCTACGGAAACCTTCAGTAAAAATCTTGTTAGTAGATCTAAATTTTACTGAAAGCAAGATTGAATAGAATTGAAGCATTTTCTCAGTTGAGATTATGATTACAAGTGACTCTGCAAACTTAGATGTGGTCTTAAAATTTGTTTTTTAACGTTTTATGTTTGCATGCCTGTGTTAAGATCATGAAATGTGTCCAGCATCCTATTCTTTTGGTATAATGGTACACAAAAGAAATGGTGTTAAATAAGTAGGGATATTTTTCACGATAGACTTTTGATGGTGTGTACCTCTCATATTGACGATCCTGTTTTGTTGTCGATGTTTCTTCTCAATAAAATTTGCATAGATTTACTTATAAATAATCAAATATGTGACATTTTGGAAAATTTTCCCAACGAAACGTCTGAGCTACGGAAACCTTCAGTAAAAATGTTGTTAGTAGATCTAAATTTTACTGAAAGCAAGATTGAATAGAATTGAAGCATTTTCTCAGTTGAGATTATGATTACAAGTGACTCTGCAAACTTAGATGTGGTCTCAAAATTAGTTTTTTAACGTTTTATGTTTGCATGCCTGTGTTAAGATCATGAAATGTGTCCAGCATCCTGTTCTTTTGGTATAATGGTACACAAAAGAAATGGTGTTAAATAAGTAGGGATATTTTTCACGATAGACTTTTGTTGGTGTGTACGTCTCATATTGACGATCCTGTTGTGTTGTCGATGTTTCTTCTCAATAAAATTTGCATAGATTTACTTATAGATAATCAAATATGTGACATTTTGGAAAATTTTCCCAACGAAATGTCTGAGCTACGGAAACCTTCAGTAAAAATCTTGTTAGTAGATCTAAATTTTACTGAAAGCAAGATTGAAAATAATTGAAGCATTTTCTCAGTTGAGATTATAATTACAAGTGACTCTGCAAACTTAGATGTGGTCTTAAAATTTGTTTTTTAACGTTTTATGTTTGCGCGCCTGTGTTGAGATTATGAAATGTGTCCAGCATCCTGTTCTTTTGGTATAATGGTACACAAAAGAAATGGTGTTAAATAAGTAGGGATATTTTTCACGATAGACTTTTGATGGTGTGTACCTCTCATTATTGACGATGCTGTTTTGTTGTGTGTGAGCAAGCGATTCAATTGTCAAGAGGTGTATAGTTTGGTGTAATAGAGCTGTGTAGTAATGCAGAAGAGAGAAAAAGAGAGAGAGAGAGAGAGAGAAAAGAGGTTTTTTGGACCCCGGAGGACTATGCCATCCTCCTTCTCCCAGCAACAACAGAGCACATCAGTGTGAAAGAGCGAAGTCTTTAAATCATCCAAAGTACCTTTTACGAAAGAGACGGATATATATGTAGTTCGAGATTCTCATTCGGACATGGGCTAAAAACCTGTCACTCGAGGACGAGGTCCCGTTTTTTTTTTTTTTTTTTCGCTTTTTCATCTCGTTCTTTTTCCTTCCCTCTCGGAGACACGTCCCACACCGTCGAAGGTATAAGGATGGTTGTGCTTCTTTGAAACTCGCTCGTCCTTTGTAATCGTGGTCGTCACGCGCGGGACATGGACCGGTAATAGTGTGGCGCGGGAAACGTCCGATGAAGAATATCCACAGCATCGTGATGATTTTTTTTTCTTTTTGTTGAAACGTCTCATCGGTGCCAGAGCATGAAATTAGTAGATTTTTCCACGAAAATCATTCGTTTTCTTGTACGAGTTCTTTTTAGAGCTCCTCTGATGGGTGTTAACTTCTTTTTTTTTACTTTGCATTGTTACCGAAGCTCGAAATTCGTTCAATTCTCGATGGAAATTTGGTTGAAAATCCTGATTCTATCATCCTATTTTATTCTTCTGTTAACGTGATTTTTCATTGAGGGGGGAAATAGGGTTAGACGGTTCAAAAAATCGATTTTTTTTAAATTTCATAAATTGTTAGTAAAACTATTGAAAAATATGTTCCCAAAATTTTAAATGAAAATTCCGACTCATTCTATTGTTATAAGCTATTAAGGGGGGAAATAGGATTAGGACAGCGTTTTTTCAATGATTTTCATGATTTTTTTTATAGTATAAAAAATGAATATAATTTATTGAAACTTTGAGAATATTTTATACATATATTTAAGTATATACTATAAAATTTTTGAGGAATACCCTTGAAAAACACCGGAGATATTAGCGACCTCATATTGCAGGTCACAATCAGACTCAGCATTTTGCTATTTTTTCAAACGCGTTTTTCTGAAAACGACTTTTTTTTCAACTTGCGTACACGCTAGTTTGAAAAGTTTTCAACCAATCGTTTTGAAAATTGGCAGTTACTTTCTTCATAGTATTGCGCTCTATATGAACCTAAAATCGGAATATTATCATTATTTAAAATATTTTTTTTTTGCAAATAAAGTTGTAAAAAACGGCAAAAAATTGTGCTTTTTTTTTTACCCCTGTAAAAAATTCAATTTTCTATTTTTTCATAGCATTTAGGTTCATATAGAAGAGAGACATATAATAAAAGTAAATTCCAACCTCGTTTGAATTCAGATGAAAATTGCGGCTTCTAGACTGTACACAAAATGCTGAGTCTGATTGCGACCTGCAATATGGGGTCGCTAATATCCGCGGTGTTTTTCAAGGAAATTCTTCAAAAATTGTATAGTATATACTTAAATATATGTATAAAATATTCTCAAAGTTTCAATAAATTATATTCATTTTTTGTACTATAAAAAAATTCATAAAAATCATTAAGAAAACGCTGTCCTAATCCTATTTCCCCCCTTAAAGGGTTTGGATCATAGCTTAGAAATTCATCCGTGGAATTTAAATTTATGGCATTTTCCCTATAAAAATGATTGATGAACACGGGAGAATAAAAATCATTTTTATGGGGGGAAATGCACTAAATTTAAATTGATTTTTATTCTCCCATGCTCATCAATCATTTTCCGAGCTCGACTCACTCTCGAAACAATGAAAATACAATCAATTTCTCAGACATTATGAGAAGCGGCATATTATTCTGTAAACTTGAATAATCTGACGTGAAAAATGTCCAAATCTCTCGTGGACTTAACGCGAGGGGGAAATGGGTTATCCGGTTGATTGACGTGGCTCTTCCGACAATACTACACCTCGAGATACGGGACATTGAGGTTAAATACTTGAAATTTGATTAATCCTTGAAAATCTTTCGCGTTCGTTCTCCATAAAAGGCAGACGGAGCGGATCTCTGTGTTTATGTCATCACTTGAAAAATCTAATGCCATTTGTTCTCGTGAATTCAATAGAGCTTACCGTAGCTGGATATTCCATTGTCTGGCATCTTCCGCCTTATACAAACATCCAGTAGAGCTCACTGTAATAAAGTGACTAATATACAGATCCCACGTATACAAATAAAGTGATGCTGTTGGAATCGATGCGACGGGTCAGCGGTCCTAACGCTGTTCATATCGTTCTTTTTGGGCCCCGGGCCGTGAAATCAGATCCAGTACCACATCCTTCTCTCGACCGTATACCTCTCTACATTCAACGAGCCTCTTTCGTCGTTGTCGTCGATGTACATGTGCAACAAGCCTCGAGACTATAAGTTGTGTACAAGCGGAGCATATTACGAGACTTTTTTGAGTATGCGAGTCCAACGCAACCAGGTAACTTAAAAGAAAATGATGTGGGTATATAATGCAAGTCCAGGAGAGATGGAACACGCTTTATTGATCTCTGAACTTTTTTTTAACGTCTGATTTTTTTTTATCGTCTAAATAGACTTTCGTCATTCGGATATTGAACTTTTGAGCATTTGTACTCGTGAATTCCCGGCTGAAATCGTAAAAATTTCTCTTGGATAGGTCGAAGGGATAGTAGAACAACTATAGTACGGTTTCACGATTGGATTGCTCATTAAAATATATTAAGGGGTTATACGCAGTTGGAAATTTAAAAAAATCGATTTTTTTTATTGCCTTTTCGGAATGTACATATATTTGAGTATATTCTCTGAAAATTTCAAATCGATCCGGTAAATATTCTTGGAGATACAAGCATATTTATAAGGACGCTCGGAGCGTTACAAAGTAGGCGGTCTAAACTTTGAACGCGTTTTTCTCAAAACGGTGTTTTCAAAGTCGGTGAGCACGATTTTCTCAAAAACAGCTCAACCGATCGGTCTGCAATTTTAACACAACCTTCTCAGATATATTCTTCAGGTATCAATCGAAGGAATAAGATTTCCGATAATTATTTCTATTTTTTTTAAACAATTCAACAAAAAAATTTTGGTCAAAAATTGGAATTTTTTCTTTTTGGAGCCGCCATTTTGTGAAAAATCAAAATTCCGACTATTCCTTCGATCAATACCTAGATTTATCTATCCACTAATAGAATCTTTTTGGTTTTTTTATTTTGGATAATCCAAACCGGAGATATCGTGCTCACCGCCAGACACCTTTTTTTAGAGGAGCTCCCGGAGATCGGCTATAGCAGCTTTAAAAAACATTATTTTTACAAATACAAAATATGAATATAAAGCTAAAAGTTACCACAATACGTATATACATTTTTACGGTAATAAATAAAAATGTCTTTTCAGGAAAAATTCTTGAAAAATCACCTTTTTTCGGTCTTCTGACTGCGTATAACTCCTTAAGGTAGTAGTCTGTTAACTTAAGCCGATTTTCATGTCTTTTTTGGAGAGCGTTTTTTTGTAGGAAAATAAAAATGAATCGTTTTGGATATTTAGGATGTTTTTATTAACATATTAAAGATACAAAAAAAAAATTTGTTGAAAAAATTTAATAGTTTATTATTATTATTGATCGAATTTGGCACCTCGAAAAAAAAAGCGCGTGGGTGGCCCCGGTGATTTTGGCTCTTGATGTTATCTGAAATCAAAAATTCTTGATAATTCTTAATCTATAGACATGTCATTCTGGTCGGAACTACTGAAGTTAAATTTCATGGATAAATAACAAAATGGCGGACATTGGAAAAAAAAGTTTTTTTTTCCAAAGTCCGCCATTTTGTTATTTGTGCTATGTTGTGTGAAATTTAACTTCAGTAGTTCCGACCAGAATGATAAGTCTATAGATTAAGAATTATCAAGAATTTTTTATTTCAAATAACATCAAGAGCCAAAATCTCCGGGGCCACCCACGCGCTTTTTTTTCGAGGTGCCAACTTCGATTAATAATAACAATAATAATAAACTATTAAATTTGTTCAAAAAATTTTTTTTTTGTATCTTTAATATGTAAATAAAAACTTCCTAAATATCCAAAACGATTCATTTTTATTTTCCTACAAAAAAACGCCCTCCAAAAAAGACATGAAAATCGGCTTAAGTTACCAGACTACTACCCTAAGGGATCTATCCACGGTAGAATTTTCAAAAAATCGATTTTTTTTTGCTTAAACGATGCTTTGTCATAATAAAAATAAGCTACTATTCGATTTGTAGCGAGAGAAATTTTTGTTCACCGACATTGAGTATATAACGTAAGCCTACCTCTGCCACGGCATAAAGTACCTGAGCGCGCCGCGTGCTAAATAACCTCAACAATTTTTACCCGATTGACTTGAAATTTTTAAATTATATTTCTAATTGCATTTCGTAGACAACTACGTACGGAATTCCTGATTAATTAAAAACTTTCCATTTTACGAGCAGTTTTATACGAAATTTTCCACTGGAAATTCAGCTTTTAAGTTCAAATGCCTGCAGTATTCGAATAAAACAATATTTTTCAAATTCCTTACGTACTTCTCTAGATATTCTGATGTAGATTAACGAGAATTTTTTTTTTTTGTTATAGGTAAAAAATTGTGGATGCCAAATGTCACGCCGCGGAGCGCCTAAAAAAAAATGATACCAAAAGCAAATAGCAGTAGTCGGCCATTTTGTATAACACCAAAACAAAAAAAAAATATTTTCTACTACCTTGATATTTATACTAAATAGATGTTTAATTAGTTTTATAAATAAATCACTTTTTCATACCAAAAAAAATGTTAAATGTGCACATGATTTTATACCCGCTACCGTGGGCTACCCTTCAACCTCTTGTACTGTAATTCCCAAAGTTCTAAATTATCTTAACAAGAGTTTCTCGCAAACAACTGTCACTAATATAAGACACTTTTAAAAATCATTCATTAGTGACAGGTATTCGCAAAAAAGCTTTCTGACCGTTCCTCAGTAAGTGTTTAAGAAAAAAAATCTTCCAAAGATGTCACCGAAAAAAAGAAGCTTCCCTAGGACGTTGAAAATGACAAGACCTCGATAACTTTTTTTTCACTCTCACAGTGCATCCAAGGAGCTATCCCACAATATGGTATTCAAATCATACATCCTAAAATCGTCATTTTTTATCGATTCATTAAAAGAAGATCACAATGTTTACTCCTGGCATGTCGTCTCTCCTTGAATTACTTCACACTCGCCATACCACCGAGAGTCCAGCAGCGGGGGTTGAATAGCCGATAAAAATCATCGGTCCAATGGATTTCTCTCGCGAAGATTCCTCGTTAAAAAAAAAAACACAAAAAAGAAGGAGAGATTCGTCGAGTCGCGCGCGAGACACCGCGATCGATCGCGTGGGAAGTTTCTCGACGTGGTCCCGAATGTAAGAAGAAAAAAAAAGAAAGTAAATTAATAAAAAATCGCTCGCTTTTTACTCACGCGAACGCGCCGGGCCCGAGATCGCGTGGCGAAGATCTCTGGTTCGCTAATTGAATCAAAATAATAAATGCTACATATACATATACATATATGTTTGTATTCACGGATGAGAGACGAACAGCGAACGAATTATGCTAATTTCTTGTCTCACGTTTGATTTGATTATGATTTATGTAAGTCCACATGTTTATTTATATATATATACTTATGTAGATCGGGCATACTATAATATAATTGCGTGTAAAATGTCCGACATATGTATATATACATACATATATATTCGTATAATCGTATATTTTACAGGCAGTTATAGTATCTCGTCGTTGAACGATATCTTTCAGCGAGAAAGACAGGCAGGTGGTCGCGAGTATTCTCTCTCTTTCTCTCTCTGTTCTCTCACGAGGTAAAAGATATATAGCTCGGCGGTTGATTGGCGTATCAAATTTGCTTCTCGCGTTCTCTCGATATAATACCGCGTCGCAAGTATGGGTTACACGATACAATACATGAGAACACATATTACATCGACTTCGAAGCAAAAGACGATAAACCATATCAACAATTGCACGTTAAAACGTGTCAATTACGCCCTTTCACTTGTCAGCCATCGATACATATATAAACGCGACTTTCTCCGTTCCTAGTTTCCAACAACTCGTGTCGTCTGACACTCTAATATCATTTTTCCACTCCATGAATTAATTTACTGACGTGCATTATTCCACGAATCTATTATAAATTCGCTATTGATCGAAAAAGTCGTAAGCAGCCCCCTCGTTTATTCCGATGCGTCTTATTGACCCGTTATATAAATCCTAACATTATCGAGACCCCGACGCGATAAAGACTCGATCATTGCCGGTGATGAGGAACGACGACAAATTTGCCGATCAATTGTGCAGCCCGTTAGCCCATGAGCTGCCCCGTCGACGAAACGAGCTGACATTTAACGACCGATGATCTCGTTAAATTCTACGATATCGTTTTATTCGATGTACCAACGTATATGTCCAAGTTTGCGCCGTTTACATTTGGGGCTCTCTTGCAACACTGCTGCAGACAAATGAGAACAGAGAGATGGCGATTATTTTGGAGGAATTATACGCAGTCAGGAGACCGAAAAAAGGCGATTTTTCAAGAATTTTTCCTGGAAAGACATTTTTATTTATTAATGTAAAAATTTATATGCGTATTGTGGTAACTTTTAACTTTATTTTCATATTTTTTATTTGTAAAAATAATGTTTTTTAGAGCTGCTGCTATGGCCGATCTCCGGGAGCTCCTCTAAAAAAAGGTGTCTGGCGGTGAGCATGATATCTCCGGTTTGGATTATCCAAAATAAAAAAATCTAAAAGATTCTATTAGTGGATAGATAAATCTTGGTATTGATCGAAGGAATAGTCGGAATTTTGATTTTTTACAAAATGGCGGCTCCAATAAGAAAAAATTCCAAATTTCGACCAAAATTTTTTCGTTGAATTGTTTTAAAAAAATAGAAATAATTATCGAAAATCTTATTCCTTCGATCAATACACGAAGAATATATCTGAGAAGGTTGTGTTAAAATTGCAGACCGATCGGTTGAGCCGTTTTTGAGAAATCGTGCTCACCGACTTTGAAAACACCATTTTGAGAAAAACGCGTTCGAAGTTTAGGCCGCCTACTTTGTAACGCTCCGAGCGACCTTACAAATATGCATGTATATCCGAGAATATTTTCCGGATCGATTTGAACTTTTCAGAGAATATACTCAAATATATGTACATTCCGAAAATGCAATAACAAAAATCGAATTTTCGAAATTTCCAACTGCGTATAACCCCTTAAATGAAAAAGAAAAAAATACAAAAACTGGGCCATCGAAATGTAATAATTATTCACGAAATATCTTTATTGCGAGAGAACAATCAATTATCGATCAATTCTTTATTGTTATTTCACTATGATAATAATAATAGTAACATTTGTTATTTCTTGGCATTGCCAATTTGAGACACGCCGTGAGCCGACAAACGTGTCGGGGACCAATGTGAGCACAAGAACTGAGATGGACGACAGTGTATGGAGAATTTATCATACAAGCCAGCGGCGATTGGGGAAAACAAAAATCTTTGTCAGGAATAAAATATTGGCCGTAAGTTTTGGAAATCGATTGGCATTGCCTTTTCATTTCTCAATTGGCAATCCTGCGTAACGAGGTGTGACGCAGCACAAGCACGATATGATGCTGCAGTCACTTGTACATGTGCAACGAGAAAGTGCTGATAATTTTTTTAATTCCCACACGAGATGAGATAGCTCCGTAACTTTTTTCCTTTTTTAATGCAACGACCGATGAATCTGTCACTCGACAAAAACGATCCCTGGGAAAAATATCTCGAACTCGAAAGTTGAAGCTGAGAACTTCGTCAGTTGTACGTTTTTTTTTTTTTTTTCATCATTGACACATTATCGACAGTGTTGTGTTTGGTTTCGAGTAAATTTACTCACGTCTTAATGAACTATGGCGAAATCCCTTTTCATCAGCCTATGAGAGCTGGAATCATCGGGGAATGATTATTTCAACGATAGATATTAATAGTCAATCTATTCGTGAAATTTTCTTCGAATAATCACGAGAACAAGAAGCGAATCGAAAAGACAGAATGTAACGAGTCGAGGACAAAGAGTAGGGTAGAGGGTTGATTAAAGATGAGTCAACGTCACGGTGCATTCTCAAAGGCTAACACGAGTTGGGGAATGAGGCTTTGAGAAAAAAGGGAACGTGACTTCAAATTAGCGAATTCGCTAAGGTTGCCAAAGTTAGTTTATTACTACTACTGTTAAGTCATCCTAATAATATCTTTTGTGTTGTATACTGGATTCTTTGGAGCAGGATATCCTTTGTGCTAATGATTGTCTGTATATAGTTTGTGTGGTGAATTTGCTCCTGCGTTGGAATTGCTTTTTTGCTTCGGATGTTCATTATTAGTATTTAAAGATAAAACATCATAAGAACAACATCAAACGAATTTGAAATTCAACTTTCAATCACTAAATAATGTTGGTTTTCATGATCGCTAAATCTCACAAAAATTGTATGAAATAGCAGTGCGAAAGATGAGCAGCTCTCAAACTTTCTCTAACTTTAGTATTTTTTGTGTTTTTAATTAACATGTGACTGATAGTAATTCATTAGTGATTTTAACACATCAAACTATTTTTCTTTAAATCTCTTTCAAAATATTTTTCTCCTTTTGTTCAATATTAACTCGGAGAAAGTTTCACGTAATCCCTGCTTGTGCACAAAAAAGATTTTTAATAGATTCTTCGTTTTTTACAAATAAGAATAGCATTCACAATTACTTTAATTCACATCCGGAGAAGAATTTGTCATTCTAATAATATCTTTTGTGTCGTATACTGGATTCTTTGGAACAGGATATTATTTGTACTAATGATTGACTGTATATAGTTTGCGTGGTGAAGTTGCTTGTGCGATGGAATACCTTTTTTGCCTAGATTTTCAGTATTAGTATTTAAAGATAAGACGTCATAAGACCAACATCAAACGAATTTGAAATTCAACTTTCAATCACTAAGTAATGTTGGTTTTCACGATCGCTAAATCTCACAAAAATTGTATGAAATAGCAGTGCAAAAGATGAGCAGCTCTCAAACTTTCTCTAACTTTAGTATTTATTGTGTTTTTAATTAACATGTGACTGATAGTCATTCATTAGTAATTTTAACACATCAAACTATTTTTCTTTAAATCTCTTTCAAAATATTTTTGTCCTTTTGTTCAATATTAATGTGGAGAAAGTTTCACGTAATCCCTGCTTGCGTACAAAAAAGATTTTTAATAGATTCTTCGTTTTTTACAAATAAGAATACCATTCACAATTACTTTAATTCACATCCGGAGAAGAATTTGTCATTCTAATAATATCTTTTGTGTCGTATACTGGATTCTTTGGAACAGGATATTATTTGTACTAATGATTGACTGTATATAGTTTGCGTGGTGAAGTTGCTTGTGCGATGGAATACCTTTTTTGCCTAGATTTTCAGTATTAGTATTTAAAGATAAGACGTCATAAGACCAACATCAAACGAATTTGAAATTCAACTTTCAATCACTAAGTAATGTTGGTTTTCACGATCGCTAAATCTCACAAAAATTGTATGGAATAGCAGTGCAAAAGATGAGCAGCTCTCAAACTTTCTCTAATTTTAGTATTTATTGTGTTTTTAATTAACATGTGACTGATAGTCATTCATTAGTGATTTTAACACATTAAACTATTTTTCTTTAAATCTCTTTCAAAATATTTTTCTCCTTTTGTTCAATATTAACGCAGAGAAAGTTTCACGTAATCCCTGCTTGTGTTCAAAAAAGATTTTTAATAGATTCTTTGTTTTTCACAAATAAGAATACCATTCACAATTCTTTTAATTCACATCCGGAGAAGAAGTTTGTCATTCTAATAATATCTTTTCTGTCGTATACTGGATTCTTTGGGACAGGATATTATTTGTACTAATGATTGACTGTATATAGTTTGCGTGGTGAAGTTGCTTGTGCGATGGAATTGCTTTTTTGCCTAGATTTTCATTATTAGTATTTAAAGATAAGACGTCATAAGACCAACATCAAACAATTTTGAAATTCAACTTTCAGTCTCCTTGTGCACGATTATTTTCACTAGATAATGTTGGTTTTCATGATCGCTAAATCTTACAAAAATTGTATGAAATAGCAGTGCGAAAGATGAGAAGCTCTCAAACTTTCTCTAACTTTAGTATTTTTTGTGTTTTTAATTAACACGTGACTGATAGTAATTCATTAGTGATTTTAACACATTCAACTATTTTTCTTTAAATCTCTTTCAAAATATTTTTCTCTTTTTGTTCAATATTAACGCAGAGAAAGTTTCACGTAATCCCTGCTTGTGTACAACAAAGAATTTTAATAGATTCTTCGTTTTTCACAAATAAGAGTACCATTCACAATTCCTTTAATTCACATCCGGAGAAGAAGTATGTCATTCTAATAATATCTTTTGTGTCGTATACCGGATTCTTTGGAACAGGATTTTATTTGTACTAATGATTGACTGTATATAGTTTGCGTGGTGAAGTTGCTTGTGCGTTGGAATTGCTTTTTTGCCTAGATTTTCATTATTAGTATTTAATGATAAGACGTCATGAAACCAACATCAAACAATTTTGAAATTCAACTTTCAGTCTCTTTGTGCACGATTATTTTCACAAGATAATGTTGGTTTTCATGATCGCTAAATCTCACAAAAATTGTATGTAATAGCAGTGCGAAAGATGAGAAGCTCTCAAACTTTCTCTAACTTTAGTATTTTTTGTGTTTTCAATTAACACGTGACTGATAGTAATTCATTAGTGATTTTAACACATCAAACTATTTTTCTTTTAATCTCTTTCAAAATATTTTTCTCCTTTTGTTCAATATTAACTCGGAGAAAGTTTCACGTAATCCCTGCTTGTGTACAAAAAAGATTTTTAATAGATTCTTTGTTTTTCACAAATAAGAATATCATTCACAATTCCTTTAATTCACATCCGGAGAAGGTTGTTTCATTCAAGGATTCAAAAGAGTTAATTTTTCTTTAAAGCTCAGCCTAAAAAAATACGATTATTTGATTGCAATGAAAATATTTCTTAACTTTAACGAAAGCTCTCATTCGATTTGATGACGTTAAAGAATTGGTTGGTTTCGACTCTGATAAAATTTTACTTAACTTTTAAGTTCAATAGACTTTTTGTTATTTACCTCGATGAAATTTTTCATTTATTTTCGTGATCGTAAAAACGCATAGACAGAAAACGCGTTTCTGACGGAAAACTGCAACTACAAAATATCTGATCAAGAACTGTAAAAACCGAATGAACCACCCGATTTTTTTTTAACTTTATAATACAAAGGTTTTTTTGGATCGTTGAATACGACAGTCATCCACACTCTATTCCGGGATTATTAACCTTAGTCACGATTTCCTTCAATGTTTTAATCGAAAATCGAAATCTCGTTGAATATCAAAGGGGTGTATGTTAAAAAAAAATTGTGAATCTTCACTATTTTTTCTCTTCTTATCGTCACGTTCGATCTCCAATTTCTATATCGAACGAGAGAGAGAGAGAGAGAGAGAGAGAGAGAGAGAGAAGTCTCAGGCTACCTGATGCTCTCTGTCTGTCTAAAGTGAGACGAAAAGGGGTATATATGTATCTGCAGGCTGAGAGAAGGTATATAAGATAGGAAGATGGGGAAAAGAAATGTCGAGCGAGGTGGTCCGGAGGATCGAACGCGCCGCCGGGGACTTCGTCGGTGCCTCGTTCGCGGACGGCCCTAATTGCGGGCCCAACGGGAACCGCGCGCGCTCGCGTTCGAGACGAATGAGTGAGAGGGAATAAATATATAGGATAGAAGAGGAACGAGGAAACAACGCTTATACTCTCGCGGACCCCCGAGATTCCCTCTCGCGTGTTCGCTTTTGGCCAAGGACACGGCTTTTGTGAATATATCCCCACCATCTTAAAACGAAACGACAGAGGGCAAGCCGGCAAATTTAAACGCGAGATATTCCCGCACGTCAGACAAAACTATGCGATGTGTGTGTGTGCGACACAAAGAACACATATATCCGTACAATTTTTAGGGCTCCGGTAGCCTTGCGAGAGTAAACCGAAAAAAACAAAAACGAGAGAATTTACCTCTCACAATGAAATATTACGTCGTTATGAGAATAAAAATTAAGATGGCGAATTTAACCCGAGATGAACTTACTTCCGGTTAAATTGTCATCCGCCATCTTAATTTTAATTCACGTAACGAGAGTTTTCATTGTGGAGGGTTAAATTTCCTGCGGATGAACGATTTAACCGGAAGTGATCTGAATGACTGTCTTCGAGAACGATCCTTATGATTATTATTGTCCTTATAAAATCACAAGAACAATAATAATCATAAGGATCTTTCTCGAAGATACTCATTCAGATCATTTCCGGTTAAATTGTCATCCGCAGGGATTTTACTCCTCCACAATGAAAACTCTCATTATGTGAATAAAATCATAAGGACAATAATAATCATACGGATCTTTCCCGAAGGCGGTTAAATTGTCATCCGCCATCTTAATTTTTATTCACGTAACGAGAGTTTTCATTGTGGAGGAGTAAATCCCCTGTGGATGACAATTTAACCGGAAGTCACCTAAATGAGTGTCTTCGAGAAAGATTCTTATGATTATTATTGTCCTTATGCTTTCATAAGGACAATAATAATCATAAGGATCTTTGAAATGATTATTATTGTCCTTATAAAATTATAAGAACAATAATAATCATAAGGAACTTTCTCGAAGACACTCATTTAGATCACTTCCGGTTAAATTGTCATCCGCAGGGATTTTACCCCTCCACAATGAAAACTCTCGTTACGTGAATAAAATCATAAGGACAATAATAATCTTAAGGATCATTCCCGAAGACGGTTAAATTGTCATCCCCCATCTTAATTTTTATTCACATAACAAGAAATTTCATTTTGGAGGGGTAAATTCCCTGCGGATGACAATTTAACCGGAAGTCATCTAAATGAGTGTCTTCGAGAAAGATCCTTATGGTTATTATTGTCCTTATGAAATCATAAGGACAATAATAATCATAAGGAACTTTGAAGGAACTTTCTCGAAGACACTCATTTAGATTACTTCCGGTTAAATTGTCATCCGCAGGGAATTTACCCCTCCAGAATGAAAATTCTCTTTACGTGAATAAAATCATAAGGACAATAATAATATTAAGGATCATTCCCGAAGACGGTTAAATTGTCATCCGCCATCTTAATTTTTATTCACATAACGAGAATTTTCATTCTGGAGGGGTAAATTCCCTGCGGATGACAATTTAACCGGAAGTAATCTGAAGGAGTGTCTTCGAGAAAGATTCTTATTCTTATTATTGTCCTTATGAAAACATAAGGACAATAATAATCATCCGCAGGGAATTTACTCCTCCACAATGAGCACTCTCGTTACGTGAATAAAAATAAAGATGGCGGATGATGATTTAACCGGCAATTACATCACTTCGGGTTAAATCCGGCATCGTAATTTTTATTTTCATAATGCCGCGATATTTCATTATTATTATGCAAAATATGGCTCAACGACACTGAGATCAAAATATTCAAAGAAATTTCTAGTCAAACCTTCGAAAATTTCGTCAACTCCACTAAAAATTCTTATGACAGTCTGTGTACGTCAGATATTTATAGTTTAACCAACTACCCTTTCTTAGGGTAGAACATCGCTAGCTCAAGCTCGGAAGGGAATCAAATTAATTCTGATAATCGATACACCATTTTCACTCTGAGCCATCGATTAATAAATATGACGGATGACAATTCAAATATTTCTTAAAAATTCTTTGAAATATTGTCAGTTTTTTTTAAGCAACCAAAAAATGAAATATCTTCGTTGTACGTCTGTACGGTCGTTTCATTAAATAAATTCAAACGATTACAAAGAAATAAATGTTATTCAAGCTTGAAGCATGAATTTTTCATGTCTTCGTGGACGATCATTTTTCGCCATTTTCCTACCAGGATCCTTGCAAGGATTCTATTAGGCTAGAACATTCGAAAGTTCAACTCGAATATTACTAGTCTTCTTGAACCGTCAGAACTCCGGAACGCCTTGATTATCGATGCATCTTACATAAACGCATGATGAAGATGGCGGATGATCGCTCTCCGCTAACGGGGGGGGGGAGAAAAGGGGAAAAAAGTGGCTTGGAAACGGTACTACCAAAGCGGTCGCGAGCGCTCTTGTGAACCTGTCGCGAACTCAACGTTGGTCGGCGGATCGCGAGTGGGCCGCGAGCTTCTTCATTGGTCAACCGGTGCAATTGGACCGGGAGTCTGGAAAGTCTTGCTTCTTTTATCAACAATTTTTTTTGTCCCCTCTCGAGAACATCTCCCGATGATACGGAAGACTGTGCGATGTTGCGTTAGATATTCAAAGTCAATACGAGTATTTAATATTGAGAAACGTTGATTTAGAAATCGTCGAAATTAATATTCATAAAATCGAGGATTTTCGATGAAGAATTCTGGAAATTCCACACGAAGTAATTAACGAGTTAAAGAAGCCCAAAGATAATTCAAGAGTGATCAAATCTCACGTAAAATAAACCTCAAAATGAGCCTCACAACTTCATTAAGGGGGGAAATAGGGTTAGACGGTTAAAAAAAATCGATTTTTTTTTATTTCATAAATTGTGAGTAAAACTATTGAAAAATATGTTCTCGAAATTTTTAATGAAAATTCCGACTCGTTCTGATGTTATAAGCCATTAAAGTGAGTAACTCTCCTTCAGGCCCCGAGCGCGCCACGTGTATAACCGAGCGGTCACTCAGGTACGATATTTTTTCAAACGCGTTTTTCTGAAAACGACTTTTTTTTAACGCGGTAGTCTGGTCTAAAAATTTGAAAAAATCGATTTTTTTTTTTTTCATTTTCTTATTCCTCAGACCTTTCTTCATACGCTCCTGAAAACCGTTTATTGATATTTCGAAAAATTAGCCGAGAAATAAAAATTCTAAGCAAGCCGCGCGCTCAAGTAGCGCGATCGGGAAGCAGCTGCGCGGACGGTGTCAAAACTTCGAACGCGTTTATCTCAGAACTATGTTTTTCAAAACGGCGCCCACGATATCTCGATAACTAATGGACCGATCGAGCTCAAATTTTGCACGTACCTTAGGTAGCCTGTTTCTGAGGACTGGTAGCAGAATTGAGTCGTACAATAATTTTGCCGACATTTTATAACTCGTCGAATACCCGAAAATGTATGAAATATCATTAATGAAGGTTCAACAGGCCGCCATATTGTCAAAAATTTTTTTTAAGTACCAATTCTGCTACCAGTGCTCAGAATACTCATACAGATTGAGAATATATATATTTTTTTTTTTTCAGATGCATACAACATCGTCCAGAGTGGGCGCCGATTGAGGCGGCTTTCGGCGCACCACGTTGCAACAAGGCAAAAAACTACATGAAAATATTTGAAATAATTTTTTTTTTAAATGTACAAGTATTCTCTAAGGATCAATAAATGCACGTGTAAATTTTCATCAAGACAACTTCAACGGTTTAAAAATTATTGCACATTAGAAATGACGTCAAAAATCTGGCTCTAGACCAGACTACCGCCTTAACTTGCGTGCACGCTAGTTTGAAAAGTTTACAACCAATCGTTTTGAAAATTGGCAGTTACTTTCTTCATAGTTTTGCGCTCTATACGAACCTAAAATCGGAATATTATCATTATTTAAAATAATTTTTTTTTGCAAATAAAGTTGTAAAAATGGCAAAAAATCATGCTTTTTTGTTTTGACCTCTGTACAAAATTCAATTTTCTATTTTTTTGATAGCATTTAGGTTCATATGGAAGAGAGACATATAATAAAAGTAAATTCCAACCTCGTTTGATTTCAGATGAAAATTGCGGCTTCCAGAATGTACACAAAATGCTGAGTCTGATTGTGACCCGCAACATGGGGTCGCTAATATCTTCGGTGTTTTTCAAGGAAATTCTTCAAAAATTTTATAGTATATACTTAAATATACGTATAAAATATCCTCAAAGTTTCAATAAATTATATTCATTTTTTATACTATAAAAAAATGTATGAAAATCATTGAGAAAACGCTGTCCTAACCCTATTTCCTCCGTTAATGATTGGCAGCCACAGATAAAATCCTATCACAATGATCTATCTGCCATAAAAATGTTTTATAATTCGTGCTTGTTGTTTTGTTTGTTGTTTTTTTGTTCCGTACCTTGTTTGACGTGGGCCTTGGATGTGCCCTAGAATGAGGAGGGCTATCGCGGTCACCGCGATATCACCACGACGCATCTCTTACATCACAATCACCTTGTTTAATGATTTCATCAAACTGTATTAGTTTACACCTCAATAGATAGATTGACGAAGTATTAAAAGCCTCTTCGTTTCTATCTTTCAACCCTCAACATCAATAGACAAAACCGTATCACAACGACCCCGATTAACTTCGCCTCTCACACTCTTTCAATCATCACTTTCCATTAAAAAAAATAACAAAAAAAAAACCACCACCAGAACAACAACCGGAAAAACCTAATAACTCAAAGTTCCACGTGGTGTGTAAAAAAACAAAATCCTTATTTCAACGTTTCTTTCACAAGTACGTAGAACTTGTAACTATATATACGTAATGTGTACAATAGTCACTAAACGGCTGAACAAACGTTTGCGATTTTTCAGATTTATGCACACACACAAGCGCGCAAACACACCATAGATATACCTTAACGCGCGTATAATTTTCGTTTGACCATTCGCGGCTGAGGGGTAAAACCCGATACGACGATACCGATGTTTGCCGTCGCTTATTGACCGGGGCGGCTTCTTAAGAATGAAGAAGAACGCTACGTATCAGTGTGCGATCTTCGCGTGGCCAAATAAATCCGTCGGCATAAAGTTTTATTTCGCGATGAAAGGAACGAAAAGAAGGGAAAAAAATTCGAAAGTGATGAAAAAATTCTCAACTAACTGTGGACCAAATTCTCGATCAACATCACTTTGTAAACCGATCAATTTCCCATCGAGTACCGAAAAAAATTAACGGATTGACCAGTGTCGGTTGAGGAAAGTGTCGAACAGGAAAACAGGTGGTCGGGAATTCTGCAACGATGACTATACACACGGTTAATCTGCGTTATGTTTGTATCGAAAGTTCTGCAGATCGGTTGCGAGCACTATAATTCTTTGTAGACGTCGCACGGAGTGGCCGAGCCAATCTAAACGATTAGAGACACCGCGTTTATCAAGGCACACAGTTCGACGAATCGGTTATAGTCCTCTAATGGCTCACAAATGCCAATGAAATTGACTCTGTCGTCGTTTGCCGATGATTTTTCATTTCGCTAAGCAAAACAGCTTCAATAGCCAACGAAATTCCACGCTCGTATTTCTTTTCTTTACAATCCTACTCGCTCTGTTCCACTCGCGCGAGTGATACTCGACGCACGGTCATTAGCGAATAGACACTAATTGAAAAGATAAACTCGTGCGGCCGTTATCGAAAACTCGTAGGTACACATTTTATAGATCGTTCTCTCGGGGTCTCGGCACAGGTCGCAGCACAAATACAAACACAAACACACACACACACATATAATTTATATATACCGTAATATCGGTCTATACAATATTTGTCATTTAATACTTTTTGTTAACTTTACGAATTTTTCTTTTCCCACTCGACATTTAATTCGTCGCAACTTTTGCGCTTTCTTTTTTCACCATCTGTCGAGAGTATCAAACGTCTCGTTTCGAAAATTAATTCACGACGATTACGTTCGATTTAATTGTTTACTTTCACGCGCAATATTCGACAATGAAACACTGTAACTTTCCTCTTGATCTTACTCGTAGTAAAAAAAAAACGGTACTTTTGATACGGTCACGTTTAATCGTTAGCTCGATGACGCATGTCTCTCGGTTAGATTGATTAAAAAAATATAACCGGAATGAGACACACGAGATTGGAATATAATGAAGGAGGGAGAAGAAGAAAAAAAAATATTGCGTCGCGTTCCGGTCACCCCATTGTCCGTCGCGTATCCGTTCTCATTGTCTCGACACTTCCGGATAATAAATTTTAAAATGCGGCTCTCTCTCACGTTGACGCGACGAGAAACGAAACGTTGCGAGTTGTATCGCGACCGGAGGGAGAGAGACCCGGGGAAGGTGGTGTGAAAAACAAAATGTGACAAACAATCCGCCGTTATCGTGTCTCGACGATTTTACACTCGGTAATAATTGTCGATTTGGGGAAATGAGGAAACGAAGATTGTCGTCGATCAGCAATTATTTTCCGAAGCGCACGATCCATTATTCTCAATTATCCTCTCATCCTTTCGACAAGTCCCAATCCACCTGGCTTTTCTCTCGCTCCAAAATCTTCAAAGCCTCGTGAACAGTCCATTCGCAATTTTTCTTGTACCACTCGTAGGAACAACTGTACAAAAAAAAAAAAAAACAACAACGCGAAGTAACAATTTGTCAGTTGGAGTTGAAGAAGAGGGGAAAAAAAAAGTGAATTTCGAGCTCCCGGTGAGTTGTGCCGTCTGTAATCGGAGCGAAGGGTAAACTGGGCGAGGTGAGTGAGTTCTCTCCTCGGTCTGTGGTGGCTTCGCGTTCGCCACCACCACGAAAGAGTTGCGGCGAAAAACCACCACCACCAATAAACCACCACCACCACTAACGTCACAACAGTCGATTCCAGTCGACGCGACTTTCCACCACGATTTTTTTCACAACGTTCAATCGCAATTTTATCATTGAGATTCTTATCGTTTTAATGGCTAACACCGTTTCGTTTCATAATCGAGTCGAGAGTTCATCCCGAAGAATCGATCGTTTTTAACGATCGATTATTGTTCCGGCTAAACGATTCGCGAAACGAACTAATCGAGGATGAGAGAGGGAAGAAAGGAATCTCGGGAAATAAAAAAAAAAGTGGAAATTCCGATTAACGAAGGGAAGGCGAGTTACACGGTTTGACGTGAGATGACCGGGGTCCACAACGGGGAGATTTCAACGAGCGACAGCTATACGGGCAAAGCCGCGAAACAGCACATGGGGGATTTGAACGAGCGGCAAGAAGAGGTATAAGGTATAGGATATAAATATATATATATATATATATATATCTTATATATATATTTTTAAATATATATAAGTACACCACAGGCGCGCGTACGAACGAGAGGAGGGTCCGCGATGGACTGGCCTCGCCGAACCTGCAACGGCTCCTACCTTGCTTTGGGATCGGGTCCCACAGCCACGCAGCCTCTCTGCTATACATATATATATATATATATATACTCTTTATATATATATATATATATATATATATATTATAGTACTGTCTCGCACTATGAGAGACCAGATCTTTTCTACCTCTACTACCTAAATGTTCCGTACAGCCTCATTTCCGTTTATCATTCTTCCTTGATGGTCCTGCGACTTTTTTCTTTCGCTTTTCGTCATTCTGTACTTTAGTCTCTTGCATCTCTTCCTCAACATCGAGACAATTACGTTTGGGACTATTGTTTAAAAAAGCTTCTGGAAATGCTTTACAAGCTGTTGTTATGATTGAAATTTTCGGTTGGTAATATTGAGGTAATCGTCGACATATGTCGCTTTGATGATGAGGAAAAGATTTTATATATCTTGGGACAAATCGTAGGATTTTAGTTATCCTGGGACAAATCGTAGGATTTTAGTTATCCTGGGATAAATCATAGGATTTTAGTTATCCTGGGACAAATCCTGGGATTTTAATTATCCTGGGACAAATCCTGGGATTTTAATTATCCTGGGACAAATCCTGGGATTTTAATTGTCCTGGGACGAATCCTGGGATTTTATTTATACTGGGACAAATCCTGGGATTTTATTTATCCTGGGACAAATCCTGAGATTTTATTTATCCTGGGACAAATCCTGAGATTTTATTCATCCTGGGGTTTTATTTATGCTGGGACAAATCCTGGGATTTTAGTTATCCTGGGACAAATCCTAGGATTTTATTTATCCTGGGACAAATCCTGGGATATTAATGATCCCGGGGCAAACCCTAGGGTTTGAGTTATCTTGGGATAAATCCTGGGATTTTAGTTATCCTGGGACGAATCCTGGGATTTTATTTATACTGGAACAAATCCTGAGATTTTATTTATCCTGGGACATATCCTGGGATTTTATTTATGCTTGGACAAATCCTGGGATTTTAGTTATCCTGGGACAAATCCTAGAATTTTATTTATCCCGGGACAAATCCTGGGATTTTAGTTATCCTGGGGCAAATCCTAGGGTTTTAGTTATCCTGGGATAAATCCTGGGATTTTAGTTATCCTGGGACAAATCCTAGGATTCTATTTATCCTGGGACAAATCCTGGGATTTTAGTTATCCTGGGGCAAATCCTAGGGTTTTAGTTATCCTGGGATAAATTCTGGGATTTTAGTTATCCTGGGACGAATCCTGGGATTTTATTTATACCGGAACAAATCCTGGGATTTTATTTATCCCGGGACAAATCCTGGGCTTTTATTTATCCTGGGACGAATGCTGGGATTTTATTTATCCTGGGACAAATCCTGGGATTTTATTTATCCTGAGATGAATCCTGGGATTTTATTTATACTGAGACAAATTCTGGGATTTTATTTATCGTGGGACAAATCCTGGGATTTTATTTATACTGAGACAAATCCTGGGATTTTGTTTATCCTGAGACAAATCCTGGGATTTTATTTATCCTGTAACGAATCCTGGGGTTTTATTTATCCTGGGACAAATCCTGAGATTTTATTTATCGTGGGAGGTGTTGGTGGAACGAAAACGATGAAATGAGAATTTAATTATTACTTGTGTGCAATTATGTCGTGAGATAAACGGTTTTACTTGATTTCCGTTATTTTAGGAACAAAAGGATTCTGTGAAAATTGTCGACTAATCGACAAAATTCGAGCATAAGTACTGTTGTCAATGGAATCAGAGAAAAACAATATGACAGTTGTTAGAGAAGGGAAAATAAATAATGTCGAGATTGGCAGCGGTTGTTGAAGGACAAGGAGGAAAAAAGACATTCTCGGAATTAAACATCTGCGAGTCATCTCCCATTCTATAGGGTAACGATTTGAATACGAATGTCATTTGTCCTCTTTGTTCTCGAATTTCCAATTACGATCCCTAGTTCGGTGGTGATTCGCGCATAGAAAAACATTCTACCAAAATCAAAGGATTCATCGTCAAAAGACATTCTATTTTTTATTCCACCCCATAAAAAAAGTATATTCTTTGGTTAGTTTTAAAATGATAAAAATTGCCATTTTCGCAAACCCCTTGCTATTTACCTATTTCGGCGTTGAAACGAAAAAGAAATTCTGCTCCAAAAATGTCACTCCTTTCTCTGATCGCCTCCGAACGAATAGAATCAGCCATTTCTCGGGGATTCGGAACGAACGTCACTTCGATCCTGTTTTCCGACTTGTTACACTTCGAATTAAAAGGATTAAAATTTCGTCCCAATAGTCATTGTGACTATGGCAAATCCATTGAATATACTAGCCCTACAGTCCATCTTATTTTGTCTCTGGCCCTTTTCAGCACATGTTTTTTCTACCCTAATAAAACCATACACAAACATTCTTTAGTTGATCCCGTCTCAGTTGTAATCGCCACGTTATTCGTGGCGTGTTAGCTACAAGGACGAACGAGTGGTCATGAGAAAAATGAGAGTCCTGTTAAGAGCTCGCATTTATATAGTTGAGGGCGTATTGGTACCGGGGGATCGCGAGAGTTGAGATAGGCAGTGAGGGATGCAGAAGCATCGCAAGCAGTATCTTCGGTACGAGACGGCGGTAGAAAAGAAGGAGCTTCGAATGTATATAGGGGAGACCGGGGCAAAACGGCATCACGGGGTAAAACGGCCTCCTCCAAAATTATTAAGAAACATTTTTTTAATTCAGAAGTCTTTTAGTTAAAAAATTATAATTTTAATGAGCGAAAATATGGAAAATTGGGGACCTAACGCTAAATCTGTACCCATTGAAACTTCTTTATCGAAAATTTTTAAGAGTTATACGCAGTCCACAGACCGTAAAAAAGCGATTTTTTTTTAAATTTTCCAGGAAAGACGTTTTAATTTATTAATGCAAAAATGTATATACATATTGTGGTAACTTTTAACTTTATTTTCATATTTTTCATTTGTAAAAATAATGATTTTTAAAGCTGCTATAGCCGATCTCCGGGAGCTCCTCTAAAAAAGGGCGTCTTACGGTGAGCATGATATCTCTGGATTCGATCATTTAAAATGAAAAAGCGAAAAAGATTTCGTTATATAAGGTATCATCTGGTATATAATCGAAGGGATAAGCAAAATATTTATTTTTAACAGAATGGCGGCTTTGCAAAAAAAATTTCCATTTTCGATAATAATGTTGGCCTTAAATTGTTTATAAAATGGAAAATATTGATCGGCGAGAAAAAAACTTCGATTAATCACTAATAGATATATTTATAAAGCTTGTGTAAAAATTTGAGACTGATCCGTTTAGCCGTTTCTGAGGAATCTTGCTCGCCGACTTTAAAAACTCAGTTTTGAGAAAATCGGATTCGAACTTACAAAATCTCTTTCAAATAAGCGTATGTAAAAACTTCAAAGTCTCTACAAATATGCGTGTAACTTCGAGAATAATTGTTGGATTAACATGAAATTTTCCGTGTATATACTCAAATATATGTACATTACGAAAATGAAATGAAAAAAAAATTTTGTTTGAAAATCCTAACTGCGTATAATCCCTTAAGGGGGGAAATAGGGTTAGGCGGTTCAAAAAATCGATTTTTTTTTAATTTCATAAATTGTTAGTAAAACTATTGAAAAATATGTTCCCAAAATTTTTAATGAAAATTCCGACTCGTTCTATTGTTGTAAGCCATTAAGGGAGGAAATAGGGTTAGGACAGCGTTTTCTCAATGATTTTCATGAATTTTTTTATAGTATAAAAAATGAATATAATTTATTGAAACTTTGAGAATATTTTATACATATATTCAAGTATATACTATAAAAATTTTGAAGAATTTCCTTGAAAAACACCGCAGATATTATCGACCACATATTGCAGGTCACAATCAGACTCAGCATTTTGCTATTTTTTCAAACGCGTTTATCTGAAAACGACTTTTTTTTAACTTGCGTACACGCTAGTTTGAAAAGGTTTCAACCAATCGTTTTGAAAATTGTCAGTTACTTTCTTCATAGTATTGCGCTCTATATTATCCTAAAATCGGAATATTATCATTATCAGAAATAATTTTTTTTCTGCAAATAAAGTTGAAAAAAATGGCAAAAAATCATGGTTTTTTGTTTTGACCCCTGTAAAAAATTCAATTTTCTATTTTTTTGATAGCATTTAGGTTCATATAGAAGAGAGACATGTAATAAAAGTAAATTCCAACCTCGTTTGATTTGAGATGAAAATTGCGGCTTCCAGAATGTACGCAAAATGCTGAGTCTGATTGTGACCTGCAATATGGGGTCGCTAATATCTGCGGTGTTTTTCACGAAAATTCTTCAAAAATTTTATAGTATATACTTAAATATATGTATAAAATATTCTCAAAGTTTCAATAAATTATATTCATTTTTTATACTATAAAAAAATTCATGAAAATCATTGAGAAAACGCTGTCCTAACCCTATTTCCCGTCTTAAATCACGGAAGAAAAAAGTCAGAAACCAGAGGGGGAAGTCAGAGGGTGTCTTCCCTCTTCAGGATCATTCTCAATGATTCTAGGCAATGTTTAAATGTTAATCGACGCTACCGTGAATTCACATTCGAACAAAAGACGCCATTAGCAAAAGTACCATTGATATTGAACTAAACGGATAAATTTTAACGAGGGACCATTTTCCCCGGGAAATTTTATTTTTCGGACTAGCTATAAGATCGATAAAAATGTTATTTTTCGATTAGCAATGAATTTGCGTTATTGGCAGCATTATTTCTTTAGGGAGGGCCGTTTTGCCCCAGTATCCTCTATATACAAAGCCGGCTGCTTATAAACGACGAGATCTCCGGTTGCGCGAGCGCAAACCTCGGTGCGTAATGATCGAGGTTCACCGATGACTGATACCCGCGTGCGAATTCGATTGCTATCGCTCCGAAGATGCGCGCGCCCCGATCTCTCTCGTTTCTACTCCTTGCCTTACTCGCGATCTGTGATTCATTCTCCGGATGGATAACGAAATGGACGTGGAGAACTATATATAAATACACCAATCTTTTACCTCTTACTATTTCTCTCTTTCTCGTGGCTGCTGTGGAACATACCATCCGATATATATATGTGATTATCAATAACTTCGATCTCTAACTCTTTCTTTCTCCTCTCTTATTCTTATTCTTTGTTTCATCTGGCTAGCAGACCGCGCCTACTGATCTCTCCGCCGAAGCTCTATTCCCTCGACACATGATGCGCATCGACAAAAGGCCAACGACGCAATTACACACGATTCTCTACAGGCATTATCGTTGGGAGAAATTAGTTTACTCAAGTGGATAACGTACAAAGATGCAAATTGATGGCTAATTTGGCGCTTAGCTAGTTTCACGAAAACAAAAATTGGTTAAATTCGAGCTCGAACAGGACGTTGTTTGTTTTTTTTTTTAATTCGTGAGAACACTTTCGATCTTCCTTTTTTTTTTCGCCTTTTTAAATTACCGGTTTCATTCCGATACCAGTGAAATTCCTCTCATTCCCGCAGAGAAATCCGTGACGAGCGACGAAATACATATACACGTTGGGGGCCAAGAGTTTAAGGTCAATCGTCCGATCGTGACCGCATCGCGTGTGTATGCTTACGTGGTCTATTATAACTTAGTAGTTCTTGGAAAACGGTAAACACCAACCAGCGTGCCATCAATTTCGCAAAATTTGTATTGGCAGATTAAAAAAATTTGTAAATCACAGCTTTTCTTTTCGTCTAAATCGATTTACTTTTTCGTTTTTGGCACATGATATCAATTCTTGTGCGTGAATTTCGTGAATTTTTAATCGCGCATTGAAAAAAAGGACTTTGGAAACGCCAATTGTCATTGAAATCAAACATTTTTGTTTTTCGAACGTTCACATTGATTATTCTACTTCGAATTTTGGTTTTATTCAATTTTCCTTCACACACATCGTTAACTTAAGTGTCAAAGACAAAGTTTGTCAAGTTTCGTGAAAATCGGTTCGCGAGTTCGACCGTAATCGCGCAACAGATTGCCAAAACATCGCGTGTCAGTCGAGGGCTCACATACCCCTGAAATTTTCGGAAAATCGATTTTTTTTTACAGATTTTTATTCGTTGTACTTTCGAGAGTTAAAAAAAATACTTAAAAAAAACTCCACTCCGTTACAGAGTTATAGCAATAATTGTGACCGGACGTCGGGTCGGGACGTTTACCTACCAGAAACTTTAAACACGTTTTTCTCGAAACTATGTTTAGACAGTGTCAGCAGGATAACTCAGTCAATTTTTAATATTTTTTAACTTTGTTTTTTTTTTAAATCTTGATAATTATTTTCTCTATAGTCTGACGAAAGGTTTTTTTTATTCCTTGGTTGAACAATTTTTTATAAATTATTAAACACTATTTTTTGTTTAAATTGCATACTGAAGATTGAAATACTGTAATTTCTTTATTTTTTAATTAAAAAAAAAAATTCCCTCCGTCAGACTACTACTACTACATTATTTTACTAGATTCTTTTTTATTTTTGTAGATTGGTTAATTTTTGCTAAAGTTATGATGTCGGCAATGAGGCGCCATGGTTTTCATCAGTAGTCCATTTATATCCGTAAAAAATAAAGTTAATAATTTTAAAAAAATGTTTAATTTTTTTTCTTATAGTTGAAAAGTTAATAAAAAAAGTGAAATCAACAATTTAATTGTTTTTTTTTCACCAAATAGCTTAAGGCTCACTTACAGTGAGTCCTTAAGGTAGTAGTCTGGCAACTTAAGCCGATTTTCGTGTCTTTTGTCGAGGGCGTTTTTTTGTAGGAAAATAAAAATGGATCGTTTTGGATATTTAGGATGTTTTCATTTACATATTAAAGATACGAAAAAATTTTTTTTTTTTTATTTCAATAGTTTATTATTATTATTATTATTATTGATCGAAGTTGGCACCTCGAAAAAAAAGCGCGTGATTTTGGTCCGGTGATTTTGGCTCTTGATGTTATCTGAAATAAAAAATTCTTGATAATTCTTAAGGACTTTGGAAAAAAACTTTTTTTTTTCAAAGTCCGCCATTTTGTTATTTATCCATGAAATTTAACTTCAGTAGTTCCGACCAGAATGACATGTCTATAGATTAAGAATAATCAAGAATTTTTTATTTCAGATAACATCAAGAGCCAAAATCACCGGGGCCACCCACGCGCTTTTTTTTCGAGGTGCCAACTTCGATCAATAATAATAATAATAATAAACTATTAAATTTTTTCAAACAAATTTTTTTTTTGTATCTTTAATATGTAAATCAAAACATCCTAAATATCCAAAACGGTTCATTTTTATTTTCCTACAAAAAAACGCCCTCCAAAAAAGACATGAAAATCGGCTGAAGTTACCAGACTGCTACCTTAAAACAGACGGCAAACTCCTTTCTCAAAAGGTCCCGATCACATTATATTTCGACATTGTACGATGCTTGTAAATGTATTTAATTAATTACTCGCATGTGTACAGTTCGTAGGTAAGCAGTTCGAAAAAAAAAAAACAATGTTTTCCGCTCCCTAACTCGAAATTTATTCGGTGCTCCGTTTCGCGGTAAACTCGCGCGACGGAGACTCTAATTTTCATGGGCTGTTTTTTTATTTTTTGTTCGAGGAAATACAAGATAAATATTTCGTTGGTTCGCTGATAATGTGTTCAGAGAAAGGGAGAGGTTGGGTTATATACCTCGAAGGGGGGTCCCGCAGAGCGTGACTGTCGAGCCTTGAGGGTGGCGCACACACAGCCCTCCCGGTGTAACCCACTCACTATCGGCAAGGGGACGCTCTCTGGAGTTAATATGTAGTGCGCGAAAAAAAAAAAAAACACGTATTCCGTTTTTGATTGCGTGAAATTATATAGAATTATCGCGAGAATGGAATGAAAAACGAGGAAGCGAGAGGTTGGTCAAAAAAAAACGTTAAAGAAAATGATCGAGAGGTGGAGAGAGCCATATGCTCGAATTTTACGGTACCGCACAGGAGCACCCCCCCTCTACCACCCTCGGTGTAAAAAAATAACCCTTGTAACTCGATATCCATGATAGAGAATTTTTTTTCTTTCGCGCTTTAATGAATAAATAATTGAAAAATTCGTAAGTTTTCTGGAGAATGGAAAAAAAATGCATTTTATATAATTAATAAACTAAATGGACGTCTGTGAAACAATGAATAATATGCCTTTAATGCCTCTCATCCATTATATGGAATTAAGATATTGAATGCACTTTTATGACATCAATGAATTTTATGCCGTACTTCCGTTTTAACGTATCCGATGCGATGCCTATTATTCATTTTTTTTTACACTATGCATTTTAATCGTTCACCAATTCGGTCGACTATAGAATGAATTGTCGAGCATTTCTGAAAAACCCATTGAAACTCACAAACATGTGTCTACTTTTAATCGGTATCGCTGGACAGGGGATTGGCGGGTTAGGGGAACAAATAACAGGAATCGTGTCTGGTTGAGCTCTCGCAGATTCATCTGTCCATACACCTGATTTCCATCAGACACAAATTCGTCCCGAGACGCCTATATATAGACGCGTATACGTCGACGCGAAATTGTACGTTCGGTGTAAAAAATTTCTCTCTGAAAGTTAATACACCGGTACAGGAAGTTTTTGTCCATAAATCGTACATGAAATTTCATACGAGTTTGTATAAGAAATTCAAGATGAACTATGATTTGAAAGAAAATACAAGGTACATTAAATTTCATATACAGCTTGGTTGACTATTTCATGGATCGATATTATTTTTCAAAACTTGAAATTCAATTAGGGGTATGGTCACGGTAGCGGCTAAAAAATCATGTGCACATTCAACATTTTTTTTTTTTATGAAAAAGTGATTTATTTTTAAAACTAATTACACATCTATTTAGTATAGATATCAAACTAATAAAAAATATTTTCTTTGTTTTTTTGTTACACAAAATGGCCGACTACTGCTATTTTCTTTTGGTATCTTTTTTTTCAGGCGTGACATTTGTTATCCACAATTTTTTACCAAAAACAAAAAAAAAATTTCGTTAATCTACATCAGAATACCTAGAGACGTACGTACGGAATTTGAAAAATATTGTTTCATTCGAATATTGTAGGCATTTGAATTTAAAGGGTGAATTTCCAGTGAAAAATTTCGTATAAAACTGCTCATAAAATGGAAAGTTTTTAATTAATCAGAAATTTCGTACGTGCTTCTCTAGGTATTCTGATGTAGATTAACGAGAATTTTTTTATTTGTTCTAGGTAAACAATTGTGGATGCCAAATGTCACGGCGTGGAGCGCCTCAAAAAAAAAAATACCAAAAGCAAATAGCAGTAATGGAATATATTTTCCATTAGTTTGATATTTATAGTAAATAGATGTGTAGTTAGTTTTATAAATAAATCACTTTTTCATACAAAAAAAAATTGTTAAATGTACACATGGTTTTATACCCGCTACCGTGGCCCATATCCCTTAAGGGAGGAAATAGGGTTCGACGGTTCAAAAAAACGATTTTTTTTTATTTGATAAATTGTTAGTAAAACTATTGAAAAATATGTTCCCAAAATTTTGAATGAAAATTCCGACTCGTTCTATTGTTATAAGCCATTAAGGGGGGGAAATAGGGTTAGGACAGCGTTTTCTCAATGATTTTCATGATTTTATTTATAGTATAAAAAATGAATATAATTTATTGAAACTTTAAGAATATTTTATACATATATTTAAGTATATATTATAAAATTTTCGAAGAATTTCCTTGAAAAACACCGAAGAAAATTTATGACTGCCTTGGCTTGTTTTTCTTGGTACTATTTTTTCAAACGCGTTTTTCTGTAAACGACTTTTTTTTTAACTTGCGTACACGCTAGTTTGAAAAGTTTTCAACCAATCGTTTTGAAAATTGGCAGTTTCTTTCTTCATAGTATTGCGCTCTATATGAACCTAAAATCGGAATATTATCATTATTTAAAATAATTTTTTTTTGCAAATAAAGTTGTAAAAAATGGCAAAAAAATCATGCTTTTGTGTTTTGACCCCTGTAAAAAAATTCAATTTTCTATTTTTTTGATAGCTTTTAGGTTCATATAGAAGAGAGACATATTATGAAAGTAAATTCCAACCTCGTTTGATTTCAGATGAAAATTGCGGCTTCCAGAATATACGCAAAATGCTGAGTCTGATTGTGACCTGCAATATGGGGTCGCTAATATCTTCGGTGTTTTTCAAGGAAATTCTTCAAAAATTTTATAGTATATACTTAAATATATGTATAAAATATTCTCGAAGTTTCAATAAATTATATTCATTTTTTATAGTATAAAAAAATTCAGGAAAATCATTGAGAAAACGCTGTCCTAACCCTATTTCCTCCCTCAATATGCAAAAGTATTCTTATTTTCAGAGTCGAGTTAATAAAAAGTGAAAACTGGGAATAAAAAAAAAAGTACTTCTGTATATTGAAGGAAGTGAATGGACTTTGAAAAAAATAAAATAAAATAAACGACACACCAGATTTCATCTCGACAGATACATTCGCTCTTGTCACGATTATAAATAAACAGAAAAAAAAGCTATATATATCGTGCAATAATGACAACAGACAATGTTTAATGAAAAAGTGTCCCCGTATCGTAAATGTTCACTGGCGCATACACGTCATATCATTTTTACCGTCGAGCAATGCTAACCATAGATAAATTGCCATTGAACGAAATGCTAAAAACCGGATGTTGCGCAACGTAACTCGCGCGTCTATGATTTCCTACCGATAGTGAAAAAAAATATATTTAAAAAAAAACAAGCAAAGATGAAAACTCGCTGGTTCGGTGAGCGTGTCGTTAAAAATTGTGGATTCATTGTGAATTCCCTTTGACCATGTGCTCTTCTTCCGCGCGATGATGTCCTTCTTTTTTGTTGTTGTCATTTTCTCTCTTTTTTTCGTTAATAATCCAACAACGAGGCGAGTGCGTGCTGCGCCGGGAGTTTTTACAGCCCTCGACGCGATTTCGTCGTTGTATATAATAATTATTTACGTATAGTATATAAACTAGCGTGTAGAGAGGTATATAAGTGCGTGTGTGTGCCTATGTGAATTTATCATACATTTATGTGTATGACGAATATTCTTGGATCGTTGAAGGATTTTCTGCAGGGCGAGAACGCACCGGGGGAACTCCTGGATCAAGGGTGCGAGAGAGAGAGAGATGAGAGCCCCTCGCTCTTTAATGGGACGTTATTAGCTTTATGATTGCGTTATTTATACGCCGGCCAATTACCGAGCTTTATGGACCCGGGGAACCAGAAGAGAGAGAGAGAGAGAGCTCCACTCGATGTAATAATAATGTCTCGGGTTCCTCATATAATTCACTGCGTTCACATATCTGTATACACAAAGGTATACACACACACACAATTTTTTTTAAGTACCACGATCAGATCTTTGGATTCCATGGAAAGTTCAAATTGTATGTATGTGTATGTGACCTTATACACTCATATACGAATCTCGTTTTGTCCCCAATTTTTCCGGCTGTCAATATCCTGCTTTTCATCGAACAACATCACGTTGCTTTACGCTATTTGTATTCATAAACGTTCGAGAAGCGTGACAGACGATCCCCGAAGAACTTAGTCCTGAGTTTTTCCTGTTGTTTGGCCTTTTTTGCACACGAAAGTTTGTACAGAGGTGGCAGGCAAGGAGGAGGAGGAGGAAGGTGAAATATAGGCCTCGAGGGATTTTTGGATTCTCCGGTGGCTGCACGCCCCTCCTGTGTATTGCCTACCACAATATCTTTTATATCTCAATACCGTGCTCTGCCTCTCCCAACAATGCAGACGTGTATCAAGGAGGTAACAGAACTAATGCGCGTGCATATACAGAGACTTTTTTTTTTTCTGTGATTTTTCTCCTACCCTCTCTAGCGACTCTATTGTTGAATACAAACATCTGCTCTTGTAATACAAACTGCTAATAATAAATTAAATAAAAATATCGAGGAGAGTAAGAAAGTGGAAGGAGTGTGTGGATAAAGCCAAGGGGGTGTGGATACAACATTGGGGGTTGTTCCTGTACACCGTGGATCTTGCTGTTTGTACGTCTATCAACGATTCCTATGTAAATATGTACATTGTTTTTGTCCTATGGTTTAAGAAAATTGTGACCTCTCTACGAATGGTTTTTGGATTTTCGTATTTAGAATCTCGATGTCGAAGTTTCGTATCGATATAATTATGTAAATTTTTGTTTTTCCTATGGTCTAAGAAAATTGTGACTTCGTTACGAACGGTTTTTAGATTTTTGTATTTAGAATTTCAATGTAAAACTTTCGTACTGACAAAAATATGTAAATGTTTGTTTTTTGTCCTATGGTTTAAAAAAATTGTGACCTCGTTACGAACGGTTTTACGATTTTCGTATTTAGAATCTCGATGTTGAAGTTTCGTACCGATAAAAATATGTAAAGGTTTGTTTTTTTCCTATGGTCTAAGAAAATTGTGACCTCGTTACAAACGGTTTTTGAATTTTCGTATTTAGAATCTCGATGTTGAAGTTTCGCATCGATACAATTATGTAAATTTTTGTTTTTCCTATGGTCTAAGAAAATTGTGACCTCGTTACGAACGGTTTTTAGATTTTTGCATTTAGAATCTCAATGTAAAACTTTCGTACTGACAAAAATATGTAAATCTTTGTTTTTTGTCCTATGGTTTACGAAAATTGTGACCTCGTTACGAACGGTTTTACGATTTTCGTGTTTAGAATCTCGATGTTGAAGTTTCGTACCGATACAAATATGTAAAGGTTTGTTTTTTTCCTATGGTCTAAGAAAATTGTGACCTAGTTACAAACGGTTTTTGAATTTTCGTATTTAGAATCTCGATGTTGAAGTTTCGTATCGATATAATTATGTAAATTTTTGTTTTTCCTATGGTCTAAGAAAATTGTGACCTCGTTACGAACGGTTTTTGGATTTTTCTATTTAGAATCTCAATGTAAAACTTTTGTACTGACAAAAATATGTAAATATTTGTTTTTTGTCCTATGGTTTAAAAAAATTGTGACCTCGTTACGAACGGTTTTACGATTTTCGTATTTAGAATCTCGATGTTGAAGTTTCGTACCGATAAAAATATGTAAAGGTTTGTTTTTTTCCTACGTTCTAAGGAAATTGTGACCTCGTTACGAACGGTTTTTGGATTTTCGTATTTAGAATCTCGACGTTGAAGTTTCGTATCGATATAATTATGTAAATTTTTGTTCTTCCTATGGTCTAAGAAAATTGTGATCTCGTTACGAACGGTGTTTGCATTTTTCTATTTAGAATCTCGATGTAAAACTTTCGTACTGACAAAAATATGTAAATGTTTGTTTTTTGTCCTATGGTTTATGATAATTGTGACCTCGTTACGAACGGTTTTACGATTTTCGTATTTAGAATCTCGATGTTGAAGTTTCGTACCAATAAAAGTCTGTAAATGTTTGTTTTTTCTTCCTATGGTCTAAGAAAATTGTGACCTCGTTACGAACAGTTTTACGATTTTCGTATTTAGAATCTCAATGTAGAGGTTTCGTATCGACAAAAATATGTGATGTTTTTTTTTCTTTTATGTTGAATATCCGTAAACATTTAGTTGCTTTTATTTTAATATTTTTTAATGGGAAACTATCTAAAAAAATATTATTCCATTTTCGAGGATAACACTTTGATAAATATTATGCTCGTAAAATCGTCTGTTAATTAAAAAAATGGCGATCCGCTCTCGAGAGAAAATGGCAAAGATGTAAATTTGTAAAATCCTTCGTAATGAGGTTTGAGAAAGTAGAGATTCTCCCTTATTATAAGAGCTTATACGAATGCTCATATTTTATTTTTCAAATTATGTTCAACCACGAACAAATGGAAAGATTTTTAATACAAACACAAAAAAACCTCAGAATTTTGCTGAAAATCATATTCACCTAGCTACATTTTCTACGAAAGGTGTAAAATGGATCGTCGAAGTTTCGTGAGTAATAACAAATTTTTATATTTTATGTCGATGATTGCAAAAAGATTTGTTAATTTTTTAATATGTTTTCCTGGATTCTCGTATGAATTTGAGAATTAAGAAATTTAAAACACGATTCATCGTTCGTTGAAAGTTTCAGGTAACATTCGAACGTACGTGCCCTGTGCCAATGAGCTCAAAAGAGGTGTATAGATATATATTCCGAGAACCCGGATTATATTTATTTTCCTGGCTGATCCCGGCATGAATTTACGTCTATATATACATATATATATATATATATATATATATATATATATATATATATAAATGATATCTTAAGTCGCGCTCGGGTTTTATCGTTCGTAAACAATTCGTTTTTTTTTTTTCGACCGCGAGCTGTCAGCCATTATGGGTGCGGTTAATTTAATTACCTCTGCTTTGACGATTATTAATCAGAATTTTATAACTCTCCCGGGTGGGACGCCATCCACACGGAGACCTGCTCACATACGATAAGAACAAATGGGTGCCGGAGAGAGATTTTTTGTTTCACTCGCTGGCTCACTCACCGGGAAAAAAAAGATTTAAAGAAAAAATGTTCAATTTTCAATTAATAAATGATGTTCTATTAAAAAAACATAAAATTTCGACGAGAGTTTAGAAAAATTGAGACGCGTGATATACACGAATGAGAAAAAGATCGAAGTTTCGGAAAGAAAAAATGTGTTTTTTTTTTCTCGAAACTCTTTAAGAGAGCACAAGTTTATCGACCGGCGAAAGTTCACAGGGTTAGTTTATCGTACTGCTGAGGTAGAATCTCGGTGAGGTAACACACTCCTTCGAGGAGTTTCTCTATACCTAAAAAAGAACTGGCCCGCACCTTCGCGTTCCTTCAGGGACCACCAAGAACCCCCCCTGGCAATCGATACTTTACGATCGCGAAGGCGAGCCGAGAGAGAACGAAAGATCTTGCGAGAGGGTCTCTCTTCCGGTAAGAATCGACCACACCTCCGGTTTGCCTCAATACCATACATCGTTTCTTCGTTCGCTTGTAAATTTAAGTAAAAAATTAACGATCACACCTTTCGTTGAATATAGATCAAAAAGGAAAAAAAATGTTAAAAAATCTGTAATATACGTTAACGTAAACGAATGCCCATCCATTAACAATTGATGATCGTATAACTGAGATATTGATAAAAATTTGTTAATTACTATTCACCAACTACTGGAGACCAGAAGTCTGCTTAAATTCATAAAATAGTGCTAGAACTCTTACGGAATTACTCCAAAATGAATTTCGTGTAACAGGAAATCCTCAATTTACCATAAATAGTTAAAATATTGATAACATTTTTTAATGACTATCGACCGATTACCAGAGATCAGAGCCCTGCTCAAATTTATGGAGGAATGCTAGAACTCTTATGGAATTACTCCAAAATGAATTTCATGTAACAGGGAATCCTCAATTTGACATAAATAGCTAAAATATTGATAAAAATTGCAAATGACTATTCACCGATTACTACAGACCAAAACTCTGCTCAAATTCTTAAAGGCATGCTAGTACTCTTACGGAATTACTCCAAAATGAATTTTGTGTAACAGGGAATTCCCAATTTACTATAAATAGCTGAAATAATGAGAAAAATTTATTACTGACTTACAAATTCACAAAGTAGTGCTAGAACTCCAAAGCAATTACTCCAAAATGAATTTCGTGTAACAGGGAATCCTCAATTTACCATAAATAGCTAAAATATTGATAACAATTTTAAATAACTATCCACCGATTACTGAAGACCAGAACTCTGTTCCAATTCTTAAAGGCATGCTAGAACTCTTACGGAATTACTCCAAAATGAATTTCGTGTAACAGGGAATTCCCAATTTACTATAAATAGCTGAAATATTGAGAAAAATGATCACTGACTATCCATCGATTGCTATTGACCATAATTCCATGCAAATTCACAAAGTAGTGCTAGAACTCCAAAGAAATTACTCCAAAATGAATTTCGTGCAACAGGAAATCCTCAATTTACCATGAATAGCTAAAATATTGATAAAATTTGTAAATGAGTATCGACCGATTACCAGAGACGAGAACCCTGCTCAAATTCATAAAGGGATGCTAGAACTCTTATGGAATTACTCAAAAATGAATTTCGTGTAACAGGAAATTCCCAACTTACTATAAATAGGTAAAATATTAATAAAATTTTTTAACGACTATCGACCGATTACCAGAGACCAGAACTCTGCTCAAATTCTTAAAGGCATGCTAGAACTCTTACGGAATTACTCCAAAATGAATTTCGTGTAACAGGGAATTCCCAATTTACTATAAATAGCTGAAATATTGAGAAAAATTATCACTGACTATCCATCGATTGCTAGAGACCATAATTCCATGCAAATTCACAAAGTAGTGCTAGAACTCCAAAGTAATTACTCCAAAATGAATTTCGTGTAACAGGGAATTCCCAATTTACTATAAATAGCTAAGATATTGAGAAAAATGATTACTGACTATCCACCGATTGCTCGAGACCATAATTCCGTTCAAATTAATTTCGTAGCGCTAGAACTCCAACGTCATTACTCCAAAATGAATATCGCGTAACAGGAAATTTCCAATTTACCATAAAAAGCTAAAGTAACGAGAAAAATGATCACTGACTATCTACCGATTACTAGAGATCAGAACTCCGTTCAAAATCACAAAGTGGTGCTAGAACTCGAACGTGAATTACTCCAAAATGAATTTCGTGCAACAGGGAATCCTAAATTCACCGTAAATAGATGAGATATTGATGAAATTTTTTGCGGAAGAAGCAGGAAGATGTGGAAAGAGTACAACGAGAAGAGTACAAAGTGAGAAGATCGAGTAGAAAATGGGCGGTAATCCGTTTGTAGTCCCATCGATGTTATAGGTACTCCATCGAACGGGGATTATTACCTTCTATTAAATGTTCGAACAAACGACCCACGCGTGCAACGATGGTACAAGGATATTTTCGCGTGTTTCGTGCTCCTTGAGTCAATGAGTGACTGCTTCAAAAGTCTCGACGAACGAATAAGAGAGAGAGAGAGAGAGAGAGAGAGAGAGAAGGAGAGGATGAGGATTAAAGATAAAAAAAAAGAGAGATAGATAGAGTAAAATAAACGAGACGACGAGAGGAAAAGAAATGTCTATATAATACATATGTATGTTTTGTACATGTATATTACATGGTGGCATGTAAGGGTCTTGAGACTGGAAACAGGATATGTAGGCGCCGACGTCTTGGTTCGCGTTTCCGTGTAGGAAACCCATAAACCGTGTGTGCCGGTTCAACTCTTTTTTTTTTTTCTTAAGTTCTTTTTATCTTCATCATACTCGCTGAGCTGCGAGAGATCGCCGCCCGTCGTTACCGTTAAACTGAGAGAGAGAAAGAGAGAGAGAGAAAGAGATAGAGCCGAGAAAGCTCCATCTTTACTAATACATTACTTACTTTCTTGCTGATATTACAGCGGCAGCGACAGATTGCGGAAGGCGAAGAGATAATTTTTTCCAAGAGAAAGATCTTCACGATCATCGTGAGTAATAATATATTTATTGCAAGAAATCATTATTCAGTTTTATCCACTGGCGTGTTGCAAATTGAATTTTAACGATCGTCGAACGAGATTCGGCAAATCCCCTCTGATTGAAAATTTATTTCTGATGGCTGTGCATAGCGCGATGTGAAGTACAAAATAATTATAGCCATGAGACACGAAAAATGAATTATCTAGAGAAGAAAAACTGTGAAATGGATATTTATTTAACAAAAAAAAAAAAACATAATTTTTGTACGACTAGGGGTGGGTTTTAGTTGGGAAATTATACGTCATGGAATTGATATTCTAAATATTGTACATTCACGAATTACCAATAATTTTCGTCATAATCAAGTTAATTCGTAATTAATAGAAAGCTCAAGTGAAATTTCAACTTTACAACTTTTGCTATCGCGCAGATCGCGTGCTTTCGACGAACTGGCTCAGGCCATCGTGGTAACAAAGCTAATTTTCACAAGAGGTTGAAAACAAATCCAAAAAAAAAAAAAAAACAAAACGATTTTGTTTTTGTTACAGCACTCCGGGAATGCCGGACAGCAATACACACCTGTATATAAATTCTTCGTGTGCATCCCCATTCGCAGCACGCTCATTCCTTGAACGTCCCGAAAGAGAAAGAGAAGGCAAAATGAGAAGGAATATAAAGAGCAAGAGTGTGAGAGAGAGAAAGATGGTGCAGCAAAACGATTTTAAAGAAGAGAACGAAACGAAAGAGAGAGAGAGAGAGAAAGAGAGAGAGAGAGAGAGAGGAGAGAGAAAGTCTCTAAGATGGGCTCAGAGAACTCTTAAAGTGCCGCGGTCTTTCGATAATTAGAGGGCGGCCATTGTTACACACCGGGCAACAACAAGAGGAGAGAAAGAGCGAGGAGATTTAAACGAAAGAGAAACGAGACGAACTCTGAGCTCCGAGTGGTTAAAAATGAAATGGAACGAATGAAAAAGAGAAAATAAACCGTTTGCCTGAAATTCTCCCGAGCTCGCACTCGTCTCATTGCCCAAGCTCGGAAATGCTACGTGATTTTTTTTAAGTGCACACTCGAAAAGGGGGGGAAGGAGAGAAAATTAAAAATCGTGGTTGGTGCCCCGAATTCTCTTGTTGGCCCGGTGGTATACATGGGTAAAAGGGGAGAAGACGAGAATCGAGACAGACGCTTGATCGCACGGTCATGACTTCGTAACATAAACTCGTAACGAGGAGACATCTTTGTTTTTTTTTCTCCTATCGCGAATATTTTGTCGGAGCAAATTTTTACTCTCACTTATGTACGAGAAGAAAAACAAAATAAATTGTGTAGAAAAAAAAAAGGAATGATCACGTTTATATATCTCGATGGAAAAATCACGATCTACCGTTAATTAATCGTCATACTGTGCCTGCCTCAAAGTGATTCGAGCCGATAGAGTGCTGAAATGAAGCTGTTGTCGCCGAGGATAATTATTTCTTCTCCCCCCCCCCCCCCCCCCCTCCGCCGCCTCATTTTTTTCTCTCTCTCTGTCTCTTTATTTTTCTCTACATTGCCCGGGGCTAGGACCCCCTCGTTAACGAGAGATCTTCACTCTACGGGTATTCCATAAATCACAAAAAATAATAAATAAAAAGCAACGAACGAGAGAAAGCGTTTTATATATATAGATATATATTTCCATATATAGAGTGAGCAAGAACGTAAAAGGGATTTTGAAAGAAGAAAAAAAAAACGAAAACCAAGAAGATGACCGAACGAAGACTTTCAGCACACACGCACACACGGACGCGCACTGTGGTCCCGGTTTTTTATAATGAGCCTGCGGATAGCCGAGTCTCGTAATTGAGCTGAGCATAAATTTACGAATAAAGTGGGCGTGGCGTATCTTTTTTGATTAGGATTAGTCGGAGAGGGGGCATAGAGAGAAAGAGAGAGAGAGAGAGATGGACGATGATCTCGTAGAGCCCCCGGCGTGCGAGATCAACGTATAAATCGGTATTTATGTATATACGATCGATATAATTTAGAAATAATCATCGCTTTGATCAGAATGATCGATTGAAAAATATTTTTGCGTTGAAAAAAAAAAAACCAGAAAAAAAACATTGAAATATGACGTTACAACGTATATGACGCCCGTAGATATTTTATTCGACTGAAAGTTTTTGGGGATACGAGATTGAAAAAAAGAAGATAATGTAATGTCAACGTTAATTTCATGTTTTCAGGACTTTCTTTCTTTTTTTAATTCAAACGAATTCCCAATATTTTCATTCGACAAGTGACACGTTTTTTGACATTTCATGACGTTTTTTGACATGAAATGTGACATTTCATGTCAAAAAACGTGTGACTTGTCGAATAAAAATATTGGGAATTCGTTTGAATTAAAAAAAAGAAAAAAAGTCCTGAAAACATGAAATTAACGTTAACATTACATTATCTTCTTTTCATGACGTTTTTTGACATGAAATGTAACATTTCATGTCAAAAAACGTGTGACTTGTCGAATAAAAATATTGGGAATTCGTTTGAATTAAAAAAAGAAAAAAAGTCCTGAAAACATGAAATTAACGTTAACATTACATTATCTTCTTTTCATGACGTTTTTTGACATGAAATGTAACATTTAATGTCAAAAAACGTGTGACTTGTCGAATAACAATATTGGGAATTCGTTTGAATTAAAAAAAGGGAAAAAAGTCCTGAAAACATGAAATTAACGTTAACATTACATTATCTTCTTTTCATGACGGTTTTTGACATGAAATGTGACATTTCATGTCAAAAAACGTGTGACTTGTTGAATAACAATATTGGGAATTCGTTTGAATTAAAAAAAGGGAAAAAAGTCCTGAAAACATGAAATTAACGTTAACATTACATTATCTTCTTTTCATGACGGTTTTTGACATGAAATGTGACATTTTATGTCAAAAAACGTGTGACTTGTCGGATAAAAATATTGGGAATTCGTTTGAATTAAAAAAAAAAAAAAGTCCTGAAAACATGAAATTAACGTTAACATTACATTATCTTCTTTTCATGACGGTTTTTGACATGAAATGTGACGTTTCATGTCAAAAAACGTGTGACTTGTTGAATAACAATATTGGGAATTCGTTTGAATTAAAAAAAGGGAAAAAAGTCCTGAAAACATGAAATTAACGTTAACATTACATTATCTTCTTTTCATGACGTTTTTTGACATGAAATGTGACATTTCATGTCGAAAAACGTGTGACTTGTCGAATAACAATATTGGGAATTTGTTTGAATTAAAAAAAGGAAAAAAAGTCCTAAAAACATGAAATTAACGTTAACATTACATTATCTTCTTTTCATGACGTTTTTTGACATGAAATGTGACATTTCATGTCAAAAAACGTGTGACTTGTCGAATAAAAATATTGGGAATTCGTTTGAAGTAAAAGAAGAAAAAAAAGTCCTGAAAACATGAAATTAACGTTAACATTACATTATCTTCTTTTCGTGACGTTTTTTGACATGAAATGTTACATTTCATGTCAAAAAACATGTGACTTGTCGAATAAAAATATTGGGAATTCGTTTGAATTAAAAAAAGAAAAAAAGTTCTGAAAACATGAAATTAACGTTAACATTACATTATCTTCTTTTCATGACATTTTTTACATGAAATGTGACATTTCATGTCAAAAAACGTGTGACTTGTCGAATAAAAATATTGGGAATTCGTTTGAATTAAAAAAAAGAAAAAAAGTCCTGAAAACATGAAATTAACGTTGACATTACATTATCTTCTTTTTTGTTTGGTGAAAAAACGTGTCACTCTATTTCGAATAAATTCGATTGAAATTGATGTTTAGAAAATGACTTTAAATTCATCAAGATGCGAAACGATGGGGCCCGGGGTGTATAAAAGAGAATTTGAAGAAAAATATCAAGTATGATGTCACTGTACAGTATTTAAGGAAAAAAATTAGTTACCGTAAGATCGAAAAATGGTCGGGTTTTTCAAAAGAAATCAATTTATAATCCGCTTTACTGAATTAAAAATTTAATTAACCAATACATATCTCGTTTCAGAATATATTTTCGTCTCATGAAAAAAAAAAAGAAAAAACAACCAATATATCTGGCAAGTTATAACTCTATGATGTGATCAAGAATAATATGTACATCGTTGTGTATAATTACACGTCAAGCGCAAATCGCTGTAAGTCGAAAGAAAACAAAAAAAAATGTGCATTAGGAGATGCTTTACGATATTTTTTTTCTGCATTGAAAAGATCACGAGTGTGGGATGCATCGTGCAATTGCGCCGGATGACAGGCATTCGCGACGGCGCTCAAAGAGAGAGTCAGTAAGAGAGAGAGAGCCAGAAAACGCGTGTGTCCAAAGCCGCCCGAGATCTTTACTGAGTGAAACATCTCTCCCTCGAGGATCCCTCTCGTTGTAAGCACATTATTACCGCGGGCTACGTGAGCTTCGCTCTTCAATAATTTATCATATATTCTATCAGTCTCTCTAAACAGCATTTTCATATAATCACAATGAAAGTAATTTAAAAAAGAAACGATTTAGAACTTCGCTGCTCTACTTACGAAATTTTCAACCCCTTGGATGACTATTAGTTGTTGGCGGGATGTTAAGGATGACCACGGTAGAATTTTCTTAAAATCGATATTTTTTTTCTGCTTAAACGATGCTTTATCATCATAAAAATCAGTTACTACTCGATTTACAGCGAGAAAAATTTTTTCTCACCGACTTTGAGCGTATACAGTAAGCCTACTTCCGGCACGACCAGAGAGTAACCGAGCGCGCCGCGTAACAAATAATTTCGACAACGTATACCCGATTAACTTCAAATTTGAAAATTATGTTTCTTATTACATTTCGCAGAGGAGTACTCATGGAATTTCTGATTAATTAAAAACTTTCCATTTTATAAGCAGTTTTATACGAAATTTTCCACTGGAAATCCATCTTTTAAGTTCAAATGCCTACAATATTCGAATAAAACAATATTTTTCAAATTCCTTACGTACCTCTCTAGGTATTCTAATGTAGATTAACGAGAATTTTTTTGTTTGTTCTAAGTCAAAAATTGTGGATGCCAAATGTCACGCCCGAAAAAAAAACGATACAGAAAAAAATATTTTTTATTATCTTGATATTTATACTAAATAGATGTGTAATTAGTTTTATAGATAAATCACTTGTTCATACAAAAAAAAAATGTTAAATGTGCACATGATTTTATACTCGCTACCGTGGCCATACCGCTTAAGGAAATTTTAAGTTCGATCAACGAAATTTTCGTTCCAACCCTGAGTATTAATGTCACGCTATCAAATTTTTACTTACGACACTTCGGATCTAATAAATTACCTGATACTTCAGTTTTTACTTATTAACCCCGCGCGTGTGTACACTGGGTCTTTAAAGAAACGGTCAAAGTTTCAAACTACTATTTCTATCCGCTTTCTTTACTATTTGTCAAATTTTATTGACAACGCTTTTAAACTTTGGACGTTGGCAACTTCTGGGGACCATGTAATAAATAAGTGATCCAGAGTTTTTTTTCAGATTTTTTGAAAGCTTAGAAAACTCTAAAAACTCAACTGTTCCCTCAAAGACCCAGTGTACACATCATGTCTCAAAAAATATAGTGTACACACGGGGGGGGGGGGGGGGGGGGGTTAATATCGAAATTAATGAAGAATGTGGTCAATGAGGAGTATTCATAATTAACAATATCAATTGTATTATTAATTCGGGGTAGCTGTAATTACCTTTACCTAAATGTATTTTTTACTCCAAAATCACATTCTCACGTTCTTAAGGAGTTATACGCAGTTGGAAATTTCAAAAAATCGATTTTTTCATTGCATTTTCGGAATGTACATATATTTAAGTATACTCTCTGAAAATTTCAAATCGATCCGGCAAATATTCTTGGAGATACATGAATATTTGTAAGGACGCTCGGAGCGCTACAAAATAGGCGGCCTAAACTTTGAACGCGTTTTTCTCAAAACGGTGTTTTCAAAGTCGGTGAGCACGATTTTTCAAAAACGGCTCAACCGATCGGCCTGCAATTTGAACACAACCTTCTCAGATATATTCTTCAGATATTGATCGAAGGAATCAGATTTCCGATAATTATTTCCATTTTTTTTTAAACAATTTAACGAAAAAATTTTGGTCGAAAGTTGGTATTTTTTCTTTTTGGAGCCGCCATCTTGTCAAAAATCAAATTTCGACTATTCCTTCGATCAATACCTAGATTCATCTATCCACTAATAGAATCTTTTTGGTTTTTTTATTTTGGATAATCCAAACCGGAGATGTTGTGGTCATCGCCAGACACCTGTTTTTGGAGGAGCTCCAGGAGATCGGCTATGGCAGTTTTAAGAATCATTATTTTTACAAATAAAAAATATGAAAATAAAGTTAAAAGTTACCGCAATATATACATATATTTTTACGTTAATAAATGAAAATGTCTTTCCAGGAAAAATTCCTGAATCGCCTTTTTTCGGTCTCCTGACTGCGTAGAACTCCTTAAGGTTAATTCAACCGGTGACTCGGCAACATCGGAATGAAAAGATTGCAAAAACCACGAGAATCAATCAAATTCGTCGCGAAAAGAAATCGCTCGCAACCCCCAAAGTGTCTAAACCTTTCTCAAGCTGGCACATCCACAACAAAGTGAATCAAACTTCCGGTTATGAAATAACGAAGGTCCGGTTCCAATTATGGAATAATTGACGTTAACCGTGACGTGTTTAAGAAAAAGAAAAAAAAAGCATGAATATTCATTATCGATCTTGCAATAGATCGACAATGAAATTCAAACGAGTGTTTAATCACCGTTTGTGTTATTTAATAAACAAAAGTTCGTTCGACTGCCGTGAATATTTCTGGCTTGAAAATAAGAACGAAAAAATTCTCGGTAATTCGTTACCGCGTCAGTATTTCCACGAAACTCACCGAAAGAAGAGACGTCGGATTCCCGTCATCGCGTCAGCGTTTAAAAAGTTCACATTTTTTCGACGTACTTTAACGGCACAACAACGAAATACCGTACTCATGCGCTTTGTTAAATTTTTTTCATCGCGATCGATTCAACGATCAAAATAACCGAGGGGTCTTAATCGCGTGACCGCTTAATCAGAATGACCGCCAATTGCTTAACTATAGATCAAAGGACTAAAACGAAAAAAAAACGAGATAATGAACGCGAGAGACAAATTTCTTCGCAACCACGAGGACGAATGTCTCGTAACGTACTAAAATCTAAAAATATTAAGATCAGACACGATGTATCATAATTGGGTGCAGGTACGAGCCACCGTATACTCCGTCCTCGTGATAACAGGTTTCCCTCCGGTTTTGTTGCACACACACACTGACACACAAACACAGATGCTAACGAACACAGTTTAATCGTGGCGCAGGCGCATGCCCTTCTTCATATCTTTAACTATAAATGACATTGTGTGCGAATGATGAGAGTAATTCGTGTATGCGTGTGTCTGTGTTTGTGTGAATATTTCTGTTTTTTGTGTGTGTCGACGATCAACTCTCTCGTTTTCAGAGGTCGTAAAGATAATGCCCACATCGCACACTATCCCCTGCACGAACGAGAGAAAGAGCGAGCGAGATGGAAATTGGCCGGATTTCATTTCAATGAAGATCCCGCTTCGCGATTTTGCCACTCTTCATCTCTCTCTCTCTCTCTTTCACGACTCCTCTCAACGATAACGAGATCTGGAGATGACGTCCCGGGCTCTCTAATCGCAGACAAATTCGCCCACAAGTTTGCTCGGACTACGCCATATTCGATACTTTGAGGAGAGAGAGAGAGAGAGAGAGATTAAAACGAGTTTAGTGCTTCCATAAAAAAAACGATGCTATTTCAAGGGGAATATATATATTTTTTTGTAATTTTCTTCTTGATTTTGCTCGGGATTTTTTAATGTTAAAAAATATTCCGATCGGTATATTGAAAAATTATAAAAGATATTATAAAGATAGGAGGGTAGGAGTTTCGTTTTGATGGAGAATTTTAGTTTTAGAAAGACGTCGAATTTTATCAAGTCTTTTGAATTAATTTTTTGTTCTACATTAAATTTCTGGACAGGCGGGGATTACAGAAAATGAGAAAATTTTGGATACGTAATTTCGGCAGAAAAAAATTCATCCAGAAGTCTCAGCCGAAAAATAAACAAAGCTATTTCAAGGGGAATATATATATTTTTTTAATTCTCTTCTCGATTCTACTTGAGATTTTTGATGTTGAAAAATATTTCGATCGGTATATTAAAAAATTGTAAAAGATATTATAAAGATAGGAGGATAGGAGTTTCGCTTTGATGGAAAATTTTAGTTGTAGGAAGACGTCGAATTTTTTCAAGTCTTTTGAATTAATTTTTTGTTCTACATTAAATTTCTGGACAGGCGGGGATTACAGAAAATGAGAAAATTTTGGATACGTAATTTCAGCAGAGAAAAATTTATCCAGAAGTCGCAGCCGAAAAATAAACAAAGCTATTTCAAGGGGAATATATATATTTCTTTATTTCTCTTCTCGATTCTACTCGAGATTTTTTATGTTGAAAAATATTTCGATCGGTATATTAAAAAATTGTAAAAGATATTATAAAGATAGGAGGATAGGAGTTTACCTTTAATGGAGAATTTTAGTTCGAGGAAGTAGAATCTTTCGGAGTCTTTTGAATTAATTTTTTGTTGTAGATTAAATTTCTGGGCAGGCGGCGGCGGGGTGTTACAGAAAATGAGAAAATTTTGGATACGTAATTCCGGCAGAGAAAAATACACCGAAAAGTCTCACATTGTATATTGATGTGCATTGGAACAGCTGGTGGGGAATATAATAACGCTCGAACCTGCCGGATAAATCAAGCAATTAACTCGACTGCTTTGTAATTAGCGAGCCATTAAGAAGGATTATTTATCGAGTCCCACTTGTCACACTCGTACCAAGAAAGAGAGAGAGAGAGAGAGAGAAAGAAAGAGAGAGAGAAAGAAAGGGAGAGAGAGATGCTTCTCGCAAATTTGTTAGCCACTTGCTCCGTAAACCACGAGGGGGAGAAATCGAGTCTGAGAAGGCGCGATCGTCCTGGGGCAATTGCAATATTCTCATACAATATAATAGCATGGACCGGTACTAATATGTTTTCTATTTATTCCTCTGTGCATTGGAAACGAGTGTCTACATATGCATACACATGTACAATATATATATATATATATATATATATATATATATATATATATATATAGATATATAAATATATGTATATGTGAACTGGCAAAAGAGTACCGAGGATTCTATCTCAACGACTTACAGGTAAAGGAACGTCCACACCTTTTTTTTCATTCGTTTTTCTCGATCTTTTCATTAAAAAAAAAAGAAGTTTCGCTCCACGATTCATGAATATTCGATAATGGCAAATATTAATGATGGAATAATTTCGTGGATAAAATTTATTTCCATCATTAAACGATGAAATATTTAAATAATTTCCATTTTCAATTATAATTTTATGCACATTGCAATTTAATTACTCGTCCTAATTGCTAGGAATAATAATTTTTCTTTAACAATATAATAAATTGATTCTGCCAATCTTCAGAGTTGGATCGTTCACTTTTATTCTTAAGGTGGTTTGGCCACAGTAGCGGGTATAAAATCATGTGCACATTTAACAATTTTTTTTTGTATGAAAAAGTGATTTATTTATAAAACTAATTACACATTCATTTAGTATAAATATCAAGCTAATAAAAAATATTTTTTTTTTGTTTTTTTTTTTTGTTATACATAATGGCCGATTACTGCCGTTTACTTTTGGTATCTTTTTTCCGCGGCGTGACATTTGGCATCCATAATTTTTGACCTAGAACAACAACAAAATTCTCGATAATCGAATTCTCGAATATTGTAGGCATTGGAACTTAAGGGGGGAAATAGGGTTAGACGGTTCAAAAAATCGATTTTTTTTTATTTCATAAATTGTTAGTAAAACTATTGAAAAATATGTTCCCAAAATTTAAAATGAAAATTCCGACTCGTTCTATTATTATGAGCCATTAAAGTGAGTAGCTCTCCTTCAGGCCCCGAGCGCTCCACGTGTATAACCGAGCGGTCACTATTTTTTCAAACGCGTTTTTCTGAAAACGCCTTTTTTTTAACTTGCGTACACGCTAGTTTGAAAAGTTTTCAACCAATCGTTTTGAAAATTGGCAGTTACTTTCTTCATAGTATTGTGCTCTATATGGACCTAAAATCGGAATATTATCATTATTAAAATAATTTTTTTTTTTGCAAATAAAGTTGTAAAAAATGGCAAAAAATCATGCTTTTTTGTTTTGACCTCTGTAAAAAATTCAATTTTCTATTTTATTGATAGTTAATAGGTTCATATAGAAGAGAGACATATAATAAAAGTAAATTCCAACCTCGTTTGATTTCAGATGAAAATTGCGGCTTCCAGAATTTACGCAAAATGCTGAGTCTGATTGTGACCTGCAATATGGGGTCGCTAATATCCCCGGTGTTTTTCAAGAAAATTCTTCAAAAATTTTATAGTATATACTTAAATATGTCTATAAAATATTCTCAAAGTTTCAATAAATTATATTCATTTTTTATACTATAAAAAAATTCATGAAAATCATTGAGAAAACGCTGTCCTAACCCTATTTCCTCCCTTAAAAGGTGAATTTCCAGTGAAAAATTTCGTATAAAACTGCTCATAAAAATGAAAAGTTTTTAATTAATCAGAAATTCCCTAGCTACTTCTATAGGTATTCTGCTGTAGATTAACAAGAATTTTTGTTTTTTGTTCTAGGTCAAAAATTGTGGATGCCAAGTGTCACGCCGCGGAGCGCCTCAAAAAGAAAAAGATACTAAAAGCAAATGTCAGTAGTCGGCCATTTTGTATAACAACAAAAATATTTTTTATTGGCTTGATATTTATACTAAATAGATGTGTAATTAGTTTTATAAATAAATCAGTTTTTCATAAATAAAAAAAATTGTTAAATATGCCCATGATTTTATACCCGCTACCGTGGCCATACCCCTAAATCATGTGTTAAATGGTCCCAAAAAATAGAATGAAAGTATCTTTTCAGGAAATTTACACTTTTTGCTTGCACGAATGGAGCAAAATAATTTGCTAATGAGAAAAATTGATTTTGCAGTTTTTTGGTGGCTTGACATTCGGTTTCATCGTAAAACTTATTGTAAATAGTTACAAAAAAAATTAAACTAAAGTGTTTAAAAAAATATTTGACTATTTAGCAACTACGAGCATCGAGATCGGATTATTTGGTGTGATGGAACCATAAAGAATGACGGATTTTAATCGTTCGGTTCGCAAGCACGTTTGCTCGATATGCGAGGTATACGGTACCATTGGAAATATATTACCGGGAGAGCGGCGCTTTGAGTGAACAAGCGAGATAAAAGTGTATGGTACATATGTGTTTGATGTGTGTACTTGCTCGTGGTATATAAAGAAACGCGAGCGTAGGCGCACGCGTTTCGAGTCTTCACGTCGTCGAAACGAATATAGCGTATATCCCGAGTATATACCGACGCGGGTTATAAGTTTTAAAAGGAATCTCGCATGACTTATTAGGTACCGACGTGTACGCTCATTTTTTTCTGCCTCCATTAACGGAACCGTCTCCGCGATTATAAGTCCGAAAAAACACCATGTTTCTTTTTTTTTTCTTCACAGAAAAATCGTATCGAAAATTTCAAACGAACGTTTGTTCGAAAGAACTTTTCTAATAGTGTAAAAAAAATTCGACACGAAAAAAGAGTGTACGAGTTCTGTTTTGAAAATACTTATTTTATTTTGCCAAAAGAGTTCTCACTTCGTTGAATTTCTTGGATGCGCTTCTGAATATTTGTTCACATGATCGTTGAAACATTTTTAACATTTGCTCGTTTGGTATTTTCGATACGATTTTTTTTTTCTCGGCAATTTAAGAAAAATCCTGAAGCACATGTATATTTAAGGACGGGGTAAGGTATTTAAACTTTTTTTTTGCATTTTTTTTTAATTTTCTTAAACGAATGTATAATATCTCAAGAATATTGTGTCAAAATTTCAAGTCGATCGGAGTAAAATTAACGGAGTTATGAGCATTTGAGCGTCCGTTGCTCCAGACCGGATTTCTCGCGGGCAAAACTTTAAAAGGTTTTTCTAAAACTTGTAATTTTTTAAGTCGGTGTACGCTGTAACTCAAAATCTAATGCACCGATTCTTTTGAAATTTCATACACTATTTCTACACATAAATAACCAAGTAACGCTGCCGAGTTTTTTTTATAATAATTTTTTATTTTACAATAACAAATTTGCCGATTTTTTAAAGTGAAAATCGCCTTTTTGACTTCCAAGTGCTGACAAAAAAGAAAAAATCGATAAAAAAAAAACTCGACGGCATTACCTCGAGAAACATCTCACCTAATAAACGCATTTTGATTTTTTTGTTTCGAATGATCCAGTGACGAGTTATAGCGTACACCGCAAAACAACTTTTTTTCGAGTTGCCTACGGAGATTTGATGCCAACGGCTTATTTATCAATATTTTTCAATGAAAATTTAGGAAAATATAGTTAAGATGTTGTATTATTATATGGAAAGTAAATAAATAAATCAGCATTACCTGCATCGTCTAAAAAAATTCTTAAAAATATGCTTCTTTTTTCACCGAATTAATCTTACCCCCCCCCGTCAAACGTACAATGAACAATTCGCGAGTGCATTTTTTTGCCTTCCCAAAAATAGTACTGATTATCAACAGTTAATAAAATTTGAATTATCAGTGAGAAAATTTCAATAAAACTTGAATGATCGGTAAGAAAATTTTTATAAAATTTGAATGATCGGTAAGAAAATTTTTATAAAATTTGAATGATCAGTGAGAAAATTTTTACAAAATTTGAATGATCAGTAAGAAATTTTTTTATAAAATTATAACGAAATTTCCATATGGTTTAACAAAATAAAAAAGTTTTACGAATCCCGAGCAACCAATATACAGTGGTTAATTATCGCGAATATATTTAGCATGTACGAGGTCTGTTAAAAAAGTATCGCGAATTTTGAATTTCCGCGGGCTACGTATATTCGATTCTCGATTTTTTTTCTGGCTTTATGTTGGTACTCATGTCCCTCACTTATGCTGAAAAAATCGGCGATTTTGAATGTTTAGTTAATTGTTGACAGCTGTTTTGGTTAGACGTGTTTTGGCTTGTCTTCGATTTTTGCCTATTCCAAAAAAGCAGCTTCCATTGCGATAATTGAGCTTTGGTTTCCACGTCATAACCATAAACCCATGATTCGTCACCAGTTATGACCCTCTGGAGCAAATTTGGGTCGTCGCGGACCGAGTCCAACAGCTCCTTAGTAATCCTTAGTAATGTAAACAGCGACACTGTTTTTGTTCGAAATTGAGAAATTTTAGCACGAATTTCGCGGCGACCCGTCTCATGCCCAAATCATTGGTAAAAATCGAATAGCACGAGCCAATCGATATGTTTAGTTCCTCGGCAACTTCTCTAACGGTGATTCGACGATTGGCCAATATTATTTTCTTCACTTCATCAATGTTTTCGTCTGTCGTTGATGTGCTCGAGCGTCCGGAACGCATTTCGTTGTTCGCATCTTCTCGACCTTCTCGGTCAACATTCGGAATGCGTCCGCGCACTTAATTTTCTTTTTCACACAAAATTCGATACAGATTCTTTGATCCATTTTTTGGAATAGGCAAAAATCGAAGACAAGCCAAAACACGTCTAACCAAAACAGCTGTCAACAATTAACTAAACAATCAAAATGGCCGATTTTTTCAGCATAAGTGAGGGACATGAGTACCAACCTAACGCCACAAAAAAATCGAAAATCGAATATACGTAGCCCGCGGAAACTCAAAATTCGCGATACTTTTTGAACAGACCTCGTATGGCGACTGAACTCCTCGGGTTCTTCGACCCGATTGCATTTTTCTTTTTTTTTTTTTTTTTCATTAGCACGCGTAAGACGCTTATGAATATTAATGAATTAACGAGATTAAAGACGAAGATTCTGTGCTTGGAAAAAACAAAAAAAAAAAAGCAAAACAAAAAAAACAATTTTGTAAATAATGAAAAAAGAAAATGCTCTTCAAGATCGTGAATCTTGGGATTGGGAAAAAACGCCACATTCAAGAGGCACGAATATCTCGTTGAATGTATTAAAAAAAAAATGAGTACTCCTCTGTAATTATGGGCGACGGTGATAATTTCTATTCTCAGTATCGCCAGATAATAATTACAATAACGGATAAAGTGTCGAATAATTTTTCATTTTTGTTTTTTTTTTTCACACGCCTATCGTCGTCACTCGTGTATATATATGCAACGAAGACGAGTTTAAACGACAAGTTCTATGTGGCTTGAGGAATCTGTATATTCTCGTCAATTAATTCAGAGGCGATTAATTGCTCCCGTTTAATTAGATGATACATTATACGTTAATCACTATCGATTACACACGCATATACCAGTGAGTGCGTGTATGTGTGTGTGTTTGCGTGTGCGTTATTCGTTCGAAATAACTTGATATTCAAATCAGCTGTATACGATCAATCGATCGATCTGTTGTCTCAGTCTTTTAAATATTTTCCATTTTTTCTCATATTTTTTCCTCTCACGCATAATATTGTCTAATCTATCAATCGCATCTGATTGAGAAATACTCGTAAATATATACTTGGCAGATTTTTTTTTACCATTGTATATATTTATTGATATTTTGTATTATATACGGAATATGATATAGATCTATTGGAAAGACATTGTAAATGTATAATAATAAATAAATAAAATGTAATACAGGGTAAATTACTCGCTAAGGGGATGAGATTCACTAAAATATCTTAAAAATTAAATCCGTTATAATTTTATTACCACAAAGTTTAGTTGTATAACTAGCAAAGTATGGGGATTTGCGGTCGAAAAAGAAAGAACGTTTTGAATCCTCGCAGAGTCCTGTACCTCCCATATTTATCTTGTAAGCGCATTTTCAATTTTTCTTTTGCTTTTCTCTAAATTTTACGCATCATTGATAATAAATTGCTTGGCAAATTCCAATGTCTATGAAGTCTTAAACTATTCGTTACAACCTCCCCTGCTGCGTAGCGTCGTTTATTTTTGCCCTGATCCCAGAGAACAGCCTATTTTATAAAACAATTTTTTTTTTCTCCTTACGATATTTCTAGCAATGTAGCTCTTACAAGTTTGTTTTTATATGAAATCTCTCTCTCTCTCTCTCTCTCGATAATTCAATATGTCAAAATCATCAGGAAATTACTTCGGCGACACGTCAGATGGAAATAAAAAAAATTATGAAATTGAAAAATGTTTAAGGATTGATGGTGCATTTGTATTTTCATTTCGCTGTAATTCACGATTTTCTGATCATGAAAATCGGTTACTTGATAAAAATCAACCTGAACAACAAGACTGAGGAAAAAAATTAAAAATTGCTCAATGTCACGTAGTGCCTCGTCTCTAAATGTTAATAACCAAAAGTGAGTGAAAAAAAAAACAATATGACAGTTTGACAAAAAAGTCTGAATGTTATATCTTACGAGCAATAAAACTTTCTATTTCTTATCAAGAATGTTAGAATATAGTAACATATTATACTTTAAAATAAAATCGTACAAAATTACATTTGACGCCATTTTCGGACCCCCATAATTCCTGAAATATTCGTTGAATCTTCGGCAACGATATTTCGTATTTTTTTGTTCAAACAGACTACAGCATGCGTTTTTCCAATGGAACAAAAACAAAAACTCAATTATACGCCATGGTAATAGAACAAAAAAAAAAGAAAAATCGTGACTCCGAAGTAATGTGTAATTCACGCGAGTGGTATAATAATGTATTATATTCACGGATACGTATTAATCGAACCGCGGATTTCCTCATCACGCGAGACGAGAGAGTGGGTATTTCTCAAATAACCATAAAATTTAATTCGCAAAGGCATAACACGCTTCGTCGAGCATAGATCAATAAAGGCAACGCGGGGAATTCTGAGAGAGATTTTACGCGTGCAGTGGTTATACGTTGTTTGCCCCGTTGATTGACGCGATCGATCAGTAAGGTGAATTACGGGAAGGAAAGAAAAAAAAACGTATTATTATACTTCGTAAAGCACAAACGAACAGGATCAATTGATACATACAGGTGGGTCACCCCCATAACGTCGAAGGACGATGATAATGTTTCATCGATAATTTCGATCGTGATCAAAGTGATTGATAAATATTGATTTTTTTTCTCTCAAATCATGATTTAAAAAATTCAAACAAGTCTCATTTTTCTTGAGTGAACGCCCCGCAGAAAAAAAAAACTCGAAAAAAACGTATGTTATTTTTTTACTGTGCCAAAAACAATCATATTGAAAATTCCACAGCAGAGATTGTTCAAAATGCTTTTATACTAATATTCATCGTTTTCTAAAAAAGAGAAAATAAGGTCCAAAAGGATTTTTGTGTTTTTTTGGTATGAATCGAAATTTCTAGAAATTCCTAACGGGCAATTGTTCGGAATGGTCTTATTTGTAATGGAAAATTCGAGGAGATGCATTGTTTTCCCAAATAAACCAAATATTCCACAAAAAATAGAGCTGCTCTCAAAATTCGTTGGATATCAATTCTATTTTTTGTGGAATATTTGGTTTATTTGGGAAAACGATGCATCTCCTTCAATTTTCCATTACAAATAAGCCCATTTCGAACAATCGCCTGTTAGGAATTTCTAGATTGGAAACAAATATTCAAAAATTTCGATTGATTCCAAAAAAATATAAAAATCCTTTTGGACCTTATTTTCTCATTTTTTATAAAACGATGAATATTAGTTTCGTGATCATTAAATATTTGAATCAATAGAGAAAAAAGTTGAAAAATTTCGGCGAACTGATAAATGAAAAAAGGAAATTCAACAAAAACTAAATATCGCTTTCGCGCATTTGACATTCTCATTTGGTGAATTACGAAATTTGTTATTTTCATTAATAAAAGATCTACGACATCGAAATGCGTAATAAAAATTGAAATTTCGTAATTTCACGAACACGCTCATCGACGATTTTTAACCGCTTTATAGAGAAACATAAAAGTCATCGTATATCCATTATGGTGTGAAATATTTGTGCGCTGTAAGTATATTTATTACTGAATGGTGAATAGTACATTTACAGCAGTGGCAAAAGGTAAACCTCAATTATACAAACTCACTCTCTAGTTTCTCTCTCTCTCTCTCTCTCTTTCTTTCTCTTTCGCGAACCTTGTGGTATCGTAAATCACTCGAGGATTTGTAATTGCAGTTAAAATGTCTCATTACGCAATCGAACATCGTATTGACTGTAACGGCGTGAGATTTCTAACGACGTTATAAATATATATGTATTTTGCAATAAAATATCGAATTTCCATGTGCGGTTCTCTGACAGTAGGTAGTTTTTATTATCATTATATGTTCCTATTCGTCGGTTATTCACGGTTTAATCCCGTCGTTAACGATTAACCCGACGATGTTTCCACGAGTATTAACGAAACGCGATTGTTAATACAAATCATATTTTCCTAACCGACAACTTTGATCGTTTTTTAACCATTGATAAATTTACGAATGCGCGATTAAAGTATCTTTGTTAAGGGCGGGGTAAGGGTTTTCACTTTCGAAAAATCGAATTTTTTGTTGTCTTATCTTATTGTTTAACATTTCAAGAATATGTCCTTAAAATTTTAAACCGATCTAAGCAATATTCTCGAAGTTATTGTCTTATTAATCTCCTGGCCTTTAACGCTATACCTCTAACAGCTGCGGGCGGTCGGGCTAGCAGTGCAGCTGTCGAACAGCTATACAGTTTATTCATTGCTATTGTGTATATAGTATATAGTGTATACTATACACTACAATATTTTAAAAGAAGAAACGAGCTGGAATCGATGATTCTGTGTAAGTTGAAAACAAAAAAAAATGTCTTCACTTTTTTACTTCATAAACTTTAGAAACGTTTTTCTCAAAACTACTTTTTCAAAGTCCGTGTTCACTGCCATTTAAAAACTACTTGACCGATTCATTTCAAACTTTGTACACATTTTCTACATATAAAATACCTCCCCCCAACGTTTAGTTAATTTTTTTTTTTTTACATCAAGGGTGTTTCCCACCCACAAAATGGCGGAATTTTTCGTGGAAAATAACAGTTCACACTTTAGATGGCCGCCAAAAATTTTTAAATGAAAAAAAAAATTATCAGAGAACGTTGGGGGGAAGATTTGATTATAACTTGACTAAATTTTCATGATTTTTCATTTTCAGATAATTTCTGGCCGAGTTATAGTGAACACCGCAAATTGTTTTTTTTTCCAAGACGTTCTGGGGGAAGCTCTGTTACGGGCTTATGCTTCAATATTTCTGCATGAAAAAATTACACAACATTGTCAAAAGTATGCTCAATAATGTATAAAAGGTTCGAATAAAATTGCTCAATCCATATTTGAGAAAAAAATCGCAAAAAAAGTGTTATTTTTTACGCTGAAACCCTTACCCCTCCCTTAACTCGAGTGGGAAATAGGATATACGTTAGAAGTATTTACGCGAAGTATAAAGCTTCCTATAATAAACACAGCCACAACTAACGTTTTCTTGGAAAAAGATCATCGTTTATTTCGTGCCAAAGGAACAATCCCGATAGCCTTTCCATCCTCACTTTCGTGCAGCTCAATTCCCATCTCCCGTACAATCTCATTGTCGACCGTGCCGATCCTATTGCAATTACGAATTATCTCTTGATTCTCCGGACTGTCGACGCACAAGTTTCTCAGTGCGAATATTGTCCATTGCATTATTACTGTTTGAGAGATCGGCTTTCGTTGAGGCATCGATAGTTAAAAATTCGTTGTGCTTGAAACTTTCGTCCATATGGGAAAATGAATGACGAAACAGAAAAAAAAAAGATCTTGATAAATTAATTTAAATAGTTTTGGCAATGATAATTGTTCGGGAAACAATTAAATTAATTAAAATAGTGCTCATAAATGACGATAATTGATAACAAAACGATGAAAATGATTTTAAATGATGAACAATAAAGAGAATTCGTTCCGTTTTTGGCTCTAGATGGTATTGAAAAATAATTGAAAAAATTAATAAAAAATAGAGTTTTTACAATGAAAATACCAGTCAAAACAGATAAAATTATTTGAATCCTCCGTGAACAAACTCCCTAGTTTGGCGCTGGTCACGCCGGGGTCAAAATGTCCGTAAACTTTTTTAAACAGTGGCCCTGACATAGTCTCGGTCCAATTGGCTACAAATAAGTATGGAACGTACTTTGAACATTGTGGAATATCAAACAATCGCGTTTAGGTAATAAAACAAAACGACAACACGTTTAAAAGATTCGCGAATTTAAAAAATTAACTTTTGTACGAAAAAAGTCATAAATTTTTATTTTTTAAGTTTTTTTTTCTTTAAATATCATTTAAGGGTGATAATCATGAGATGTGGTATTTTTCGAGAACTAAAATTGTTCTATAGTGTGCGTTTGAAAAAAGGGGCCCGATACCCCTTTATTGACCCTTAATATAAACCTTAACAGAGTTATTAACCCTTAATACAACCCGGGGGTCTTTTATCAACCACTGATCATACCCTTAGGGTTAATACCTTTATAAGTCCTTAATATAATCCTAAGGGCACACAAACAAAACGACAACACGTTTGAAAGAATTGTGAATTTAAAAAATTAACTTTTTTACCAAAAAAGTCATAAATTTTTATTTTTTAAGTTTTTTTTTCTTTAAATATCATTTAAGGGTGATAATCATGAGATGTGGTATTTTGCGAGAACTAAAATTGTTCGATAGTGTGCGTTTGAAAAAAAAAGGGCCGGATACCCCTTTATTGACCCTTAATATAAACCTTAACAGAGTTATTAACCCTTAATACAACCCGGGGGTCTTTTATCAACCACTGATCATACCCTAAGGGTTAATACCTTTATAAGTCCTTAATATAATCCTAAGGGTTAATGTCGTTATTAACTTTTGATATAACCCTGAGGGTTAACAGGTCACGGAGGATTAACAACGTAAATCATTGATAATTAATTTTAAAAAATATACAGATTGCAATATGTGATAAAACATTGGAATGAATTTTGACAATATATATCTTTTGTTTTTTTTCGTCATTCAATATTTCTTTATCTCGAACATAATTTATGGCCGATATTACGAAAAAGGATACGTGGATTTCTCGCATCTATATTGCAGCAGTCCAAGAGAAGAGGGATAGCATCGGTTTCGCGGAGCTGAAAAATTGCGTAACGTGTTTCTCGTTACATATAATGTCCCGGATATTTGTAATATCGAGTTTCAATTATATATTCATATATATATATATCGATGTGTCATCTCGCACGGCAGAAGCACTCGATACTGCCTTTGTTCGGCAGCAGGATCACTGACTCCTTGGTTTATTTTTATTTTTATTTATTTTTTAATCGGTACAGGATAACTCATATTTTGTGCTTATTCCTATATATACGAATATATGCATGCACGAAGGATAAGAAAATTTTATGGGGTTTGGAGCGAGTTCTCGAGGATACCGGAAGTGGCGCTAGAGTACAAGAATTAGATTTCCCTGCGATTGGTAAAATAGGAACCTACTTTCTTGAGTACATTTTAGTTTTTACTGATTTTGCCTTCTCATTAAGGAAAATTCACAATGAGTGATTAAAATGTTTTAATGAGAAAGTCACGTTTAGGTAGAAGTAAAATGTGCTTCAAATTTGAGAGTTGAACAATATTTCGGTTTTGCTAATAACGATTTTTGTTAAAATTGATGTGGAGAAGATAACGAATTTTGAATTAAAAAAAAAACCTAATCTTCATAACTTGTGTAAATTTCATTGTTTGTTTTGAAAAGTTACTAAAAATATTTTTACTCGAACAGTGTTCCACAGACCTAAACTGTTGTTCGTTGATACGCCAAAAAAAAAAAAACTTGAAATATTTAAACGTAAGGCCAGTTGTCCCACCTCTCGGTCAAAATTAACCGATGGATAAATCTATACCTTATCATTGGTAATCAGTTGGATAAATTTTACCGAAAGGTGGAACCACCGGCCCTTGATGAAAATAACGATAGGCCTGCAAATGAGAAATTTCCCAGGAAAAATAAAAATTGAGAAAGCTATATGACAGTTTCCTATTCCCAGTGATTTTTCAATGAAAAATGAATGAAAATAATCTGACTCCCCCAGCTGAGCAAGCATTCCAAGAATGTTCAAATTTATTTCCTATAATTATTGTCAAATCCCTATAGGACCATTAAAAAAAATACTACAGGGTCTTGGACTCGAGGAAGGAGTAGCTGGGAGTCTCTGAGAGGAATATTTTGACTCACCAACTCTTGATTACCCTTGTGCCTGTGCGACAAATTGCCAATAGCTCTTATCAATCCAGCTTTGAATCCAAAAGCCGGATGATTTTGTATATTCCCTTCCTTCGACGAACTTCCAATTTCCTGATTACACGGAGCTAGTTCGCTCAATTTTTGTACAGGTGTAAAATGATTTTCTGATGCCCTCCCAGCCATATGTAAAGATTTCAACAAGACTGCAAGAAAGAAAAACAAAATTCTTTCCACAATACTTTTCTATTGAGTGTAGAATACGCTAGGTCGATGTGTTTAACTACAAAATTGCCACTGCTCAATACTCACAGATACAATTTATCATGAGGCTCTTATCATTTTGGAGAAGACGACATTCTAACGAGTCATTGGAAGAAATTGCACCTATTGTATCGAGCATCAGAGTAATTTCTGCAGGTTCCATACCATCCAAGTACGAGTCTACCGTTTTAAGTATCAAATCACTTTTTTTCCTAAATCTCTCCGATATAAATTGTACAGCGTCGCTAGGAAAATTTGTGCTTATCTCGCTGTTCAACTCGGAATAGACAGATTCACGTACGTCCTGATGAATAATTTCTAACAAGTAGAGCTTGGATTCGATTGACAAATCTTCGTAAATCGTTTGCAGCCATTCCGATCTATTTATTAAAAGTAGGAGACTCTCCCCGGCAGAATGAATGCCCAATTTATCTGCCTCTATCAGAGTCTTAGCCATTCTATTTATTTGCGTCTCGTTGAAATAGTCTTTTGAAAAATTCTTCAGTCCATTGTGAACAAAGGCGCAAGCGGCTCTACTTAGAGGAATGCACTCCGATTCAGCTAGAGTCCTGACAAGATTTTTGTTTGTTAATCTTCGTTAGTGGAATAAATTTTGTTACGAGGCTATTGGACTAATAGTCTGCGTAACAGGAAAATTCAAACGATTCAGTAAAACTCACATTATTGCAGATTTGAAGTCATCGCTATTCAGTAAACAAGGCAAATTATCGCTCTTACAAGCAAAAGTCGATAAATTGCATAAAAATTGAACGCTTAACCTCAGAATTTCTGTACAATCTTTAAAATCCTGAAAATTTTCAATATACTTCAGAATGTAATGAACAGCCCACCAAACAGTTCCGTCATAAGGAAAACACGCTGCGCTATCGTCAGGACAGTCGGATCTGCTTAACAAGCTATACATTTTGTGACAATGATCTCGTACAAATTCATCATCGATATCTTTCGAAAATTCCTCGTAGGTATAAGCCTCGACGCAAGAATTAACCAAACACTTGAGTAGAACAATTTTAACGTTACTAGGAATATCATCTGTCGGAGCGGTCAGTTTCTCTGCGACTTTGGCCAAAATCTTTTTATCTATCAAAGTTCTGTAAAAAAAAAAACTTATTTCAAATACGGCAAATTTCCGTACTATTATTGTTCGTTCGTAAACTGCGTACCCTTTTTCATCGCGTGGAAAATACTTTGGCTTCAATATATCGACGAAGAGAGTCCAATTATTTTCCGCTATAGCGATACATAACCTCTCGTACGAAATCATGCTTCGTGAAAAGAAAAAAAGTAGGTAAGGAAAAAGGTACTTAAGTAAAAATGGGATCGAAAGCTGCCCGGTGCTTGAGAGAATCTTCCGAAAGAGTCACAAATGTCACACAATTATTTTCTTCACGATTATAAAGGTTTTTTTGTACGGGATTTTTGACTGTGACAAAGGACGCGTGTTTGCCATGCGGCTGTCGGCCATACAGGGTGTGGAAACTCCCATGTTGAGTAGCGCAGCCACTGTTTGTAGCGCTATCTATGTAGTGTCCCCCTAGTCGGAACTAAAAAGATATACATCCAGCTTCGGCGCGCTATTTGAATGAAGAGTGGGCATGAAAATAAAAAGTCGATCGGTATAGTAGATCAGACAGATATTGCAAGAAATGAAAAAAAGTTATTCCAATAATTTATTTGCAAATCATTTATATATGTATATTAATGGGTCAAATGAAATGACTAATTTTTTTTTTCCTTGATATAATAAAAAATGTATTGTTTGGCATCTCAAAAAAAAAGCTCTGCAAGTATGAGCCCTTCATATTTAAATTAAGAGGTCCTTCATCGCGAATTTTCATTTCCCATTTAAATAGCATGAAAACATTTTTTTTTTAACTTTGGAATTTTATTAGACTTAAACCGTTGATGTTAGGAGAGTCTTTTAGCACCTTTTTGTAGAACATTTGATGGTCTACAAAAAAGCTCTCTTGTGTCTAATCGATAAAAGTAACCGTACAAAAAAAAATCGGTGATAATTAGCTCTGGATTCTACTTATCTCGTTTATTAGTACATAAATTTCAAATTTTTTAACATTTCAGTTATCAACATGAATAAATATACTACTAATATATTACTAATATACTAATATACTACTAATATATTACTAATTGATTTCAAACAAATATGAGAGAATCCAGAGCTAATTATCACCGATTATTTTTTGTACGGTTACTTTTATCGATTAGACACAAGAGAGCTTTTTTGTAGAGCATCAAATGTTCTACAAAAATTTGCTAAAAAACTCTTCTAACCTTAACGGTTAAAGTTTAATAAAATTCCAAAGTCAAAAGAAAAAATGTCCCATTTTATTTAAATGGGAAATAAAAATTTGCGATGAGGAACCTCTTAATTTAAACATGAAGGGCTAATACTTGCAGAGCTTTTTTTTGAGATGCCAAACAATACATTTTTCATTATATCGGGGGAAAAAAAATTAGTCATTTTATTTGAACCACCCTAATGTATATATACAGATATATATTTACATTTATTTACATTAAGTGAATCGAATGTCATTTGTATTATAAATATTGATGTACATTATCGAAGCCGTCTCTTCCTCGGTTCGCAACAAAATCGGACCGAAACATACCGCCGCATACACAAATTTAAATATATTTATGGTGCAAGTAACGTAAAATGTAAACAGAAGATTAGAAGAAAAAAAAAGTCTTCATACGGGGAAACGAACTTACGACCCTCACACTATGAACTCGAGCTCCTGCGGCTGCGCCAACCGGTGATTGAAAATTGTGCTACGAAAACTTCTTATGTATTGTTGAATTTGCAACATTTTTATTTTCTTAAATATTGCCCATCTGGCCCTCCCACTTAGATCACTTTCACTCCTCGTCAACCCCAACATACCCTATAAATTCTAGCGAAATCGGTGATGAAAAGTCGGGAAGGTCCCCTTGTGAGTAAGTTGGTAACGGGTAAAAAGCTTGCCAAGATCTAGTTCTACTTTTCGCTCCTACTATGTAGGTTGCGCTAGCTGTGCGTGGATAGTGGCGCACTCTCTGTAGTGTCCCCCTCGCGGGAACTAATAATAGAGCCGTGGTTTTTGTATGGGAGTTTCCACACCCTGCGGCCATATTGATAAATCGCTCTTGAAATTCGTTGTCTCGGCAACGAGAATCCGCGCGAATTAAAATGGAGTATACAGAAGAAAGAAAACGGCGGCGAAATGGATGTTTTGTAGAGAAAAATTTTAAACTGAAATGTACTCAAGTATTGTTGAAGCATAGCAGACTCGATGACTTTCGACGTCGAAGCATCTTACGAACAGAGACACCAATTTTACCAGTTTTTTCACATGTTTATTTTGTATAAAAAGAACTTTGAGCTGTGAGCGTGGTGTCGCTTTAACGTCTGCAATCCATGGCGTCGATTCAACGTCTGAAACAGGTAACACGATCTCTAGATAAGTTAGGTCAAAAGAAGAGAAAAACTACCACGCGCCACACACCACACTTTCAGCAGCTGATGGTAATGTCATATCGACAACCGATTAAATGCGTTTCGTATTCTTTTCGTAACTAATTAACACAACTTTCGTACACGGTGCATGCTCGATGCGTATAAACATGGCGCATCGACGCGCGAAGCGCATGTGCATCTAATTCCCTTCTGTTAAATCCCGTATATACATATCGAGAATTGCCACGAACTTGTATAACGTAGCGGAAAATCGTATCGGGTCATCTGGCGTGAAGCGAGCAGCGAATGTAATCTCGCGTACGTCAGGGTCTCTCGTGAATCGCGGCAAGGCTCCGAATGACATTACTTATTTTGACTCGTGTAATTAATACTAATTCAAAAAAATACGCGCATACCGATAGCTCATTCGTTGGTTACAAGGTCGTATAAATACATTGTCCATAAATTATACATATACAACTTACCGCGAGCAAAGTTCAGTTTTGTTTTCATTTTTCGTTTGTCGCGCCGTACCTTCGCGAAACGGCTTGGCGTATAACTACACTACTCCACAATGTCACTGTTCGCATGTTGCGTTCGGCGGGTGAGTCGAAACGAACCTATAATATCCAAGCTAATTTTCCCTCACCAATAAAGAGTGTATCGCACGTACTTTCGCGCGGTGACACTACTGACGAGTTCAAGTTATACTTAAAAAATATATAATCGTAAGCGATAAATCGGTCCCCGTACGATAATAAAATTGGTGCATGAATAAGCATATATATATATATAACTTTGACGAGTCATCGGTACGTGTACAGATATATTTCGAATTTTATACATCGTGTCAGCGAATATTCGCGATGATCGTCATTTATAAGTAGCGCTCAAAAGTAGATGGCTATTGGGACGCGCGTTCGATCCCATTACTCGACATTTTTTTTTTTTTTATTGTTCGAAAGCATGGGATAAAGTCTCAAGTCTGAATTTTTCCCACACTGTGCGAAACTACGGGAATTTTTCTAGTATGGGAATTTCGCAAAGTACTGAGAAAATTCTCATACTTTGCGAAAGTATAGAAAATGTCCTATACTTTCGAAAGAAAAAAACAAAAAAAATGTCGAGTCGTGGGATCGAACGCGCGCCCCTATAGCCATCTAACTCGTTGCGTAAGAAATACGCCATTGTTTGTTCAGCGTCGAACTTTGAATACGGATATCTCGGTCAATTTTTATCGCACGACAATTTAAAAAAAAGCATTTTGCTCAGAATGATACTCTCTATATTAAACTCAAAGGAATTCTATAAGTTAGCTAAAACCCGTATATGGGAGATCGGAACAAAACGCCCAGGCCCCCTAGGGGTAAAACAGCCTCCTCCAAAATGACAAAGGAAAAAGGAAAGGGGAAATGTTCAAATTAAACATTTTTTTCAATTAAAGAATTATAATTGTAATGTGTGGAAATGTAGGTAATTAGAGCCATAACGCCAAAGCTTCGGTCATTGTAACTTCTCTTTTTCGAATATTTTACGATTTTACGTCACCGAAGAAAACAAAGAAGTTAGAAACACGGTTTCTCTCGCCTGTTGGGGATCATTCTCAATGAATCGAAACAATGTTCGAACGTCACTCGAAGGCAATTAACATTTGAAGAAAACGCATTAATAACGATGGCACCGTTGACATTGGAGAAAGGGAAAAATGTTTGAGGGATAGTTTTGCTATGAAATTTTTATATTTTCAGCCGCGACATAATACTGGTAAAAAATTACATTGATAAAGCGATATACCACACCAAGTTACAGTACAATTTTTCCAATGTCAATCAAACGACGAGAACTATTGTTGAATTATATAAAGAACCATATGGAACTGAATATAATTATTGACGTACTCTCGGAACTGCCATCCCATAACTTGACACAGTTGTATCAAGGTTGCAAGTATAATTAGAACGTAAATATTAGATCGCATCGCGTCACACCCCGGTCGATCAGGTGGCAAAAACTCGATAAAACGTCGAGGCGATTTTTGTCCATAGGAGCGGCGCTAATTAGAGATCCGCAATTTCATGCTCAACGAGAGCCGCAAAGGAGCGCGAATTAACCGACGTTTTAATCTTACTAACTATAATAAAGCTGGAGAGTTTGTATGTTTGTATGTTTGTATTGGTTGTATGTTTGTTCGAACGCGCTAATCTCAGGAAATCCTAATCCGATTTGGAAATTTTTTTTTGCATTATGATAGCCCGTTTATTCAGGAAGACTCTAGACCATAGAACTTCATGCTGTGGCCCTAATCTTACTACTATACTACTATATATATATCTATACTAGGGCGATTTTTTTTTTCGACTATTTTTTTTTCTCAGTCCCCACCGGAAATTTTGTTGGATATGTCGAAAAAGAAATTCCCTGAATGTTACAGCCCTTAATATTAATTCTAAGTACTTTCCCAAAGCGTGAGAAGATTTTCCATCTAAAATACACGTAAATCGATTTTTTTTTTTTTTCAAATTTCTATAACTCAGCCGCATTCTATGCTATCATATTGATCTTGGTTCCGATTTACTCAGAATAAAACAATCTAAAAAAAAGTGCCTTCTGCGACGAAAGTATAAATTGTACTGGTGAGTTGGTACGGGTCACTGAAGTTGATTTTTACCCAAAATTCTCGTTTTTTTGCTGTTATCTCCGAAACAATTAACTTTACGAAAAAAACGTAAACGAAAAATTTGTTGGAAATTTAATTTCCTATAAAAAAGGTCCCATCGACCCAATTGCTTAGATCAATATTTCTTGAGATATTGAACTTTAACTTATGAGTAATATAAAATTTATAAAATATGAAATATTAAATAATAAAAAAATAAAAATAAAAAAAGTTCAATATCTCAAGAAATATGAGTCTAAGCAATTGGGTCGATAGGACCTTTTTTGTAGGAAATTAAATTTCCAACAAATTTTTTCATATTTTTTTCGTAAAGTTAATTGTTTCGGAGATAACAGCAAAAAAAAACGAGAATTTTGGGTAAAAATCAACTTCAGTGACCCGTACCAACTCACCAGTACAATTTACACTTTCACCGCAAAAGACACTTTTTTAGATTGTTTTATTCTGAGTAAATCGAAACCAAGAACAATATGATAGCATAAAATGCGGCTGAGTTATAGAAACTTGAAAAAAAAAAACTCGATTTACGTGTATTTTAGATGGAAAATCTTCTCACGCTTTGGGAAAGTACTTAGAATTAATATTAAGGGCTGTAACTTTCAGGGAATTTCTTTTTCGATATATCCAACAAAATTTCGGGTGGGGACTGAAAAAAAAATAGTCGAAAAAAAATATCGCCCTGAACTATAGTACAGGGTGAGGCACTAACTGTTGCCACGTAGAATAACTCCGAAAGTACGATAGTAGTAGAAAATTTTTTGAAACACAAGTTGCATGGGACAACGGGGGCAATCATATGGCGTTAGTTTTTTGTTGCTAGGTGGAGTCGCATCGGAGATTCCAAGGTCAACTTTGTTTTTGTAGATAGAATGGTATGTTTTTGTACTTATTTTCTGATATGGGCTATCGAGACGAATCCAATGATATTAAAAAAAAAATTTTTGATTTTTCTTTATTACAAATTTTTTTTTTAATTTATCTATTTTTTTGAGGCAAAAAAGTGAGATGAACTTTATTTACAGAAGGTGTTCAAAGTGATTGCCATTGGAATCAATGCAGTACTGCAATCTCCTTATCACTGATTGTGTAGAATTTCTTATCACTTCGGCACTTATCGAATCACATGCTCTAACAATTCTCTCTCGCCTATCATCAGGCGTAGTTGGACGTAAATATTAACTAAATACGGCGTTTTCATCAAACCTACAATGTACCGTGTACACGGTCAAATTTTGCACGTTATGCGAGAGAGAAAAAAATTTTTTTCAACAAAAAAAAATAAAAAAAAAATAAAAACAAACATCATTGAATTCGTCTCGATAACCGCTACCAGAAAATAAGTACCAAAACATAGCATTCTATCTAAAAAAAACAATGTTGACCTTGAAATCTCCGATGCGACTCCACCTAGCAACAAAAAACTAACGCCATACGATAGCCCCCGTTGTCCCGTGCAACTTTTGTTTCAAAAACTTTCTACTACTATCGTACTTTCGGAGTTATTCTACGTGACAACAGTTAGTGCCTCACCCTGTATAATAAAGCTGGAGAGTTTGTTTCAACTCCCTAATCTCGGGCAATACCCATCCGATTTGAAAAATTCTTTTCGCATTGGATAGCTCATTTATTCAGGCAGGCATCGCGCCATATAACTTTATGCTATGACCCTAAGGAGCGGCAGCGAGTCGTTGAATCGGGGGACAGAATTTAACGTGGGTGAAACCGCGGGGCACAGCTCGTTATATATATATACAGTACATACGCATTTGTGAAAGTGAAAAATTATCAGCGAGCAACGACGATTATTCAGGGACAACAGCATCACAATCAGATGCAAGAATCACGGTCCGCCCAGGGATTCACGATGCCGGAACCGCCGGAAATCTCATGGGAGAACAGTCTCGGGGCGCCTGGTGGTGTGCCCGTTGACGAGGACACGATACAACTGTTGAAGGGATGTCTGGAAACGAGAAAGCCCGAACCAACGACACTGGCCGAACTAATTGAACGGAGCGAGGCCTTTCCCATATCGTTTCCGGTCAATACCGCTCGCTGTGTCACTCTCAATGACCGAGGAATCCCTCGGGAAACGCTCGAGGTCTCTCACCCATATCGCACAATATCGCTGTACTACAATAAAATGCACTATTTTTTTTTTTTTTCAAACCCATTTCTTCTACCCATCGTTTCAACGTTTACTCTTTTCTCGTTCCCACCCCCGTTCGGCCGAAAGTTTAACGCAAACTCGGCTTATCCGGTTGTTCACGAGGCGATGCTGCCGCTGATCGCAGCGTGGCTCAAGTACAAACGTCGTTACGGAAGTGCTGTTGAAAGAGCGTTGTACGCGGACATGAGTCTCGTACGATTTGTCCAGAGACTACTCGACAAAAGGGCTATCCAATTCTTTGGCACGGACGATCGTTACAAGCTTATCGACGGTACAACCGGAAGCGAGGGATGGGAGGATGTTGGAACCGATCGCGAGATGGAGCCGCTGGTAAAACACACATGCGATAATCCTAACGATACAAACCCTATGTGTCTGTGTCCTCTAGGTATATTTATTTACTCTCTGTCGCGTAGATTCTGGCGAAATGCTTGTCCTACGACGAGATAAAATTATCATCTATGATCGTCGTGACTTCGCACACGCAATTCATCAACGACGGATCGCGCGAGAACAGAGGACTCGCGAGCAACGACCCAACAACGGTACAGTCGAACGGTGTTATTATGGGTGTTGTGGGAACGAGGCGAGTAGAAAACACATTATTTCACGCGAGTTGATGATGCACTTAAAGTGTATTTATGTAAGTAAATAAAAAACTGAGGCTCGCGCGTGTTAATTTAGGTTCGAAAGGGCTCGATTAATGGAGTATCAAGACATTCTGCTGACGCCTCTCCAGAACAACATGGATAACGGGTCGGTATGATATGCAGTGCTGAGCATTTGAAGAGAAATTGCCCATATCTTTTGTTCGCATTTTCGCGAGAATTTGACGAATTTAGAATATTTCCAAAAAGTATATTCGAGGAAATTTGATAATCTTTCGAACGAAACGGGTTCCATTGTGATTGGTCAAGAATTGCACGCGTGCACAACGAAAATGTGGGAGGGGGGGTGTGGAAAATCGAATGATCCGTCGATGTCATGATTCAAGGGTTGCGGATGCGATAGAGAGTAAATATGGTATCCAACTAAAGGGTTACGAACAGGGATCGAACCTACTCCAGGAGCAATTGCATGCGCAACCCCCCGGCGGCAGGGGAGGGGGTTAAAGTGGAAATCGTTTTTCGGGGCTAGCGCGAAAACTGCTGGACCGATTGGCCTCAATTTTATCGTGGATGTATTATTCACGAGGGCGTATGATCACGCGAAAAGAAATTGGCGTTATCGTTTCCCGGAAACGGTGGGGGAGGTGCATCGTCGAGGTGCAATTTTCAAATTCCACTTCAAATGCCCAGTACTGTTCATATATATATAAACTAATGTTATTGTTATTAAGAATCGTGTACGAGGTCTGTTCAAAAAGTATCGCGAATTTTGAATTTCCGCGGGCTACGTATATTCGATTTTCGATTTTTTTGTGGCGTTAGGTTGGTACTCGTGTCCCTCACTTATGCTGAAAAAATCGGCCATTTTGAATGTTCAGTTAATTGTTGACAGCTGTTTTGGTTAGACGTGTTTTGGCTTGTCTTCGATTTTTGCTTATTCCAAAAAATGGATCAAAGAATCTGTATCAAATTTTGTGTGAAAAACAAACTTAAGTGCGCGGACGCATTCCGAATGTTGACTTTGGCATATGGTGAAGCTACCTTGGACCAAAGCAACGTTTATCGGTGGTACAAAATGTACTCAGAGGGCCGAGAAGATGCTAACAACGAAATGCATTCCGGACGCCCGAGCACATCAACAACAGATGAAAACATTGATGAAGCGAAGAAAATAATATTGGCCAATCGTCGAATCACCGTTAGAGAAGTTGCCGAGGAACTAAACATATCGATTGGCTCGTGCTATTCGATTTTTACCAATGATTTGGGCATGATACGGGCCGCCGCGAAATTCGTGCCAAAATTGCTCAATTTCGAACAAAAACAGTGTCGCGTTAACATTGCTAAGGAGCTGTTGGACTCGGTCAGCGACGATCCAAATTTGCTCCAGAGGGTCATAACTGGTGACGAATCATGGGTTTATGGTTATGACGTGGAAACCAAAGCTCAATCATCGCAATGGAAGCTGCTTTTTTGGTATAGGCAAAAATCGAAGACGAGCCAAAACACGTCTAACCAAAACAGCTGTCAACAATTAACTAAACATTCAAAATGGCCGATTTTTTCAGCATAAGTGAGGGACATGAGTACCGACCCAACGCCACAAAAAAATCTAAAATCGAATATACGTAGCCCGCGGAAATTCAAAATTCGCCATACTTTTTTAACAGACCTCGTATTTATTTTTTTTCTCTTCGTTCCAACGTCCACCCTTTTGAATTTTTATGTATGACCCTTCCCTTAGCAAAATGTGCTATTTATTGCCATTAAGAAATGCCATTAAATTTCCATTGGTTCAGAAGCAAAGGCAATGTAGGCACTTTTGATAAAGATAAAAACTCGATTCAAAATCCCATTGGTATTACCATTGCCGGTCCCTATGGGAAAAAGAATGATAATATTTTATCCTTAGCAAAAGTCCCTTGGTTATTTTCCCAGAAACAAAACGTCCATTAAAAATTCCAATGGCCAATTGCCATTGCTTGTTCCTATGGGAAAATGAATGGAAATACGTTAAGATAGTAGTCTGATAACTTAAGCCGATTTCATGTCTTTTTTAGAGGGCGTTTTTTTGTAGGAAAATAAAAATGAATCGTTTTGGATATTTAAGATGTTTTTATTTAGATATTAAAGATACAAAAAAAAATTTTGTTGAAAAAATTTAATAGTTTATTATTATAATTATTATTGATCGAAGTTGGCACCTCGAAAAAAAAGCGCGTGGGTGGCCCCGGTGATTTTGGCTCTTGATGTTATCTGAAATCAAAAATTCTTGATAATTCTTAATCTATAGACATGTCATTCTGGTCGGAACTACTGAAGTTAAATTTCATGGATAAATTAAATTAAATTAAATGGTTAAATTTCAGGGATAAATAACAAAATGGCGGACTTTGGAAAAATACTTTTTTTTCCAAAGTCCGCCATTTTGTTATTTATCCAAAATTTCATGGATAAATTAAATTAAATGGTTAAATTTCATGGATAAATAACAAAATGGCGGACTTTGGAAAAAACTTTTTTTTCCAAAGTCCGCCATTCTGTTATTTATCCAAAACTTCATGGATAAATTAAATTAAATGATTAAATTTCATGGATAAATAACAAAATGGCGGACTTTAGAAAAACATTTTTTTTCCATAGTCCGCCATTTTGTTATTTATCCATGAAATCTAACTTCAGTAGTTCCGACCAGAATGACATGTCTATAAATCTATAGACATGTCATTCTGGTCGGAACTACTGAAGTTAAATTCCCCCCAAAAAAACGCCCTCCAAAAAAGACATGAAAATCGGCTTAAATTACCAGACTACTACCTTAAATTTCCATTGGTTCAGAAGCAAAGGCAATATAGGCATGTTTGCTAAAGATAAAAACTCGATTCGAAATCTCATTGGTATTGTCATTGCCGGCCGCTTTGAGAAAAACAATGATAATATTTTATCCTTGCCAAAAGTCCCTTGATAATTTTCCCACAAACAAAAATTCTATTAAAAATTGCCAATGGCCAATTGCCATTGCTTGTTCCTATGGGAAAATCAATGGAAATACATTAAACCCCTTGGATAAATAAAAAATGCCTTCACTGCTTCTGTGCCTACGGTGAAATGGAAAATCAATGGCTTTTTTCACCGACAGCATCCACTACTGTCGGTGAATAATGTGTATAATATATATAATAATTGCGGTACGATAACGCAGGTACGGTCCGGAGCTCGAGGACGTCGGAGCTGCCGATCGCACGACGACATTGCCGGCGGAAAATAAACGAGGATTACGAGTACTGTGGGCGCGATTTTACGGTGAAAAATATCATCCCTTGTACGAGGCGGCACTCGGAAGAGTAAGATCGAAGGACAATCGACGATATCTACCACTCACCAATCAGACAATCTTCGACGTTGAGAATTACATGAAACGGACTCTCGTGTCCGTGGAAATTATACTACTGGAGGCGAATACCCGGGCCGAGAAACAAAACACGACGGCGTTTCTGCACGTCGTTGGATTTGGTCTGGGTACACCCATCTATTTTTTTATTCTCTACTCTAATACACAACAATTCTTCTTTTTTTTCTTCCAAATCCGCCCATTTTTTTTTCGCTCTACCAAAAATTTCTAGGAAAATTAGCTCGTCCTTCTTGACATATAAAACGTTCAATCGGCCACGCGGAATCTTTGACCCGAGCCAATGTTACGCAACGAAGGAACCGAAGGGGGAGATATATTATGAAATGAAAAAAAGTGGCGAGATTCTGATTTGGAACGTATAAATAAATGGTGCATTTTCTCTGACCGACCGGTGAACAGGTGTATGGAAAATTATGCACGATCAAGAGATGTACTTTTTCAAGACGTTCGAGATTGCTCTGAGGAAGATGAACAGAAAGCTGAGACACGTCTCGGACATAATGTTCGCTTACTTCCGGCAGGACAAGTGCGGCGGAGCCGGTAACGGTGATTATCTCGGAGGTTTGTATTGTTTTTTCTTTTTTTTTTCTCGTATATTTTGCGGAAATATAGAAAGACATCGAGGGAGCGTCAATTTAATATTGTAATTATAATGTTTTAGACATAAGAATACACTTTGCCCTGAGGGAACCGCACAGCCGTCTTTCGAGGTCCGCCGATTCCAATAAATTGTTGGTCGTCACTTATCCGTGGGACGGTAACGCTTATCCGGGTAGGTTAAACACCGTACATATCCTAGCAACTTGAGCAACCGTGACGAATAACTAAAAAGCAACCGGTTGTTTGTCCTTAATAAAATAACCGCGTCGAGCAACCAAACCGTAACCGACAACCGAAAGATCAACGATAAAGACGTAAAAATTATCATTTAACTGGCTGATCCTCGAAAGTCACCGAAAATCAACCAATTCAGTAACTATGAAGCAACTTTGGCTTTTTGTTTGTGTTCGTTTTTTGGGGGGCGGCGTCAACATTTCGAGAACCGTAAAGGCTTCGACGGTTCAAAACTCCGAATTTATGTGGGACGATCTTAAAACTTTTTGAAATTGAAAAAATTCGTCCTTTTTAAAACGGAAATGTCATTGCGAAGAATAGTTATACATGGAGGATTAAATGACAAGAATAATTGTGGGATCGATCTGCAAAAGTATCGAAAATAAAAAATCCTACTACTTGAAAAGTCGTATTTTAATAATTAGAAAACGTAAAGTTCCGAAAAATTGTGGTGTTAAAAACTCGAGTTGCCGAACGGTCAAGGTTTAAACCTGAAAAGGTTCAGAAAAAAAAAAATTCCGAAGCCAAATATATTAGAATTTGTATGTCCCGAAAAGGGTAAACAGACGACAGCGTCTTGGAAAAAAAAACAATTTGCGGTGTTCACTATAACTCGGCCGGAAATTATCTGAAAATGAAAAACCATGAAAATTTAATCAAATTATAATCAAATCTTCTCCCCAACGTTCTCTGATAATTTTTTTCTCATTTAAAAATCTTTGCCGGCCATCTAAAGTGTGAACTGTTATTTTCCACGAAAAATTCCGCCATTTTGTGGGTGGGAAACACCCTTAATGTAAAAAAAAAAAAAATTTAACTAAACGTTGGGGGGAGGTATTTTATATGTAAAAAATGTGTACAAAGTTTGAAATGAATCGATCAAGTAGTTTTTAAATGGCAGTGAACACGGACTTTGAAAAAGTAGTTTTGAGAAAAACGCGTCTAATGTTTATGAAGTAAAAAAGTGAAGAAAAACATTTTTTTTTCCAACTTACACAGAATCATCGATTCCACCTCCATACAGCAGACTTTCTTCTTTTAAAATATTGTAGTGTATAGTATACACTATATACTATATACACAATAGCAATGAATAAACTGTATACCTGTTCGACAGCTGCACTGCTAGCCCGACCGCCCGCAGCTGTTAGAGGTATAGCTCTAAAGTCCAGGAGATTAATAAGACAATAACTTCGAGAATATTGCTTAGATCGGTTTAAAATTTTAACGACATATTCTTGAAATATTAAACAATAAGATAAGACAAAAAAAATTCGATTTTTCAAAAGTGAAAACCCTTGCCCCGCCCTTAATTCGACAGGGCAAAATTCCGACATGGCAAAATTTCGAAAGAGAGTAAAACTAGCGCTACCAGTGGGTTCTGACGCTCGCTCGTGAAAATGGTCCATAGGACATAACACCAGTGGTGCTTTCATCTAAACGCACGAATTGCAAATTTTCGGAATTTTGTCCCTTCGAAACTTTTATTTTCGGAATACCGCATCGTCGACGCCGTAATTTTCGGAGTCCGAAAAATTCGTATACCCCGAGAATTCTTTTCTTCAATTTTATTACGTTCGCACCTTTCCGATAGTTTCTTGTTCGATAATATAATTTTCGGAACTTTGCGGATCTCTAAAAATCACCAATTCGGAATTTTTCAAGTAATACCACTGACCGTTCGATAAATTGCTCTGTCGTCAGCGTAATCTTTCGAAAAAATATTTGCTCGACGACATTAAATTCGTATAATTTTTGGTATCGATTCATACCCGTTCGATGTTATTAACAGTCGATTATTCAAACTGTCGTCGGAATGAACCATGTAATTCGTACTATTAAAATTCAGAGTATTGCACCGTTGAAGCTTTTACGGTTCGAAACTTCGACCCGGCCCCGTTTTTTGGAAACACGATTGAAAAGGAACCAGCAACTATCGTCGTTTGGCTCGCAAACATAAAGTAAATCTAACAAAACTAGTAACCATAAAACAACTGTTGTTTTTTTGGTTTGCGTCTGTTGATCATTTTTTTTCTCGGAAAAACAACTGTTGCCATCGGATTGGTAGCGGACTCTTTGACCCTTAGACTTTTCTATGTTCGCGTGTTATTTCATTCCTTCGTTTACAACGATACATATTGACAATGGCGATGCTGACAGGAAACGAATATTGGAGCGGTTACTTGGCGGCGAGCGGAGATCCGGCAGCGGCATGTAGCAGCCAGATAGCGGAGATTCACAATCCAATTATTAACGTTCGTAACAGCGGTGAAAATTTGCACGTGGCCTCGCCAGAGCACGGACTCGTCCACATAGCCGACTACGCAAAGCTGCATCTCCTCGCTTAGGTGAGTAGAATTATCACCTAGCTATCGGGAATTACCATGGAGACGTGGCCCATTTAATATGGCCGCTAATTCCCAGTCAGCCCAAGTCAGCCAGCACTAGGCTGCGTTCCTTTATTCAATTTTTACCACAGATCTTTGTAGGTACGCAAAATAGAATCGTTTTCTATTAAGGTAGTAGTAGTCTGGTAACTTAAGCCGATTTTCATGTCTTTTATGGAGGGCGTTTTTTTGTAGGAAAATAAAAATGAATCTCTTTGGATATTTAGAATGTTTTTATTTACATATTAAAGATACAAAAAAAAAAATGTTTGAAAAAATTTAATAGTTCATTATTATTATTATTATCGATCGAAGTTGGCACCTCGAAAAAAAAGCGCGTGGGTGGCCCCGGTGATTTTGGCTCTTGATGTTATCTGAAATCGAAAATTCTTGATAATTCTTAATCTATAGACATGTCATTCTGGTCGGAACTACTGAAGTTAAATTTCATGGGTAAATAACAAAATGGCGGACTTTGGAAAAAAACGTCCTTTTCCATTTTGTTATTTATCCATGAAATTTAACTTCAGTAGTTTCGACCAGAATGACATGTCTATAGATTAAGAATTATCAAGAATTTTTGATTTCAGATAACATTAAGAGCCAAAATCACCGGGGCCACCCACGCGATTTTTTTTCGAGGTGCCAGCTTCGATCAATAATAATAATAATAATAAACTATTAAATTTTTTCAAAAAATTTTTTTTCTGTATCTTTAATTTGTAAATAAAAACATTCTAAATATCCAAAACGATTCATTTTTATTATCCTACAAAAAAACGCCCTCCAAAAAAGACATGAAAATCGGCCCAAGTTACCAGACTACCCTCAAAATCCAAAAAAATATTGCCCTTACCCTCAAAATCCGAAAAATATTGTCCGCCACTCAACGGCTAGATAAATGACTCCGGACAATAAACCATTACTTATAACATCAATCTCATCACATGACATAACGTTATATTTATAAATTGTTCATTTTTCAGCAATTATACAATTTCAGTCGCGCCTCCTGTTGTTTTACACGACACGAATAAAACGGTTTTTGATTTTTCGCGTGGAACGAAAATCTCATAGCCCCCGGACCGAACATCGTCCGTTGTTCTCTCAATTTTTGTTTATTATATTGTTGCTGTGACAAATCGGTACATTTTTAATTATGATTAAAACGTGACACCTTCGCGTAGTCATCATCGGGCACCGTCTGGGATGAGAGTGGTTTGAAATTTGGCCGAGAGAGGTCGAGCTGCATGGTGATTCCCGATGTACGATAATAATAATTAATATATATAACGGGAATATCGGCAGGATCGGCATGGCCCATTGCTGAAGGGCAATGTTCAGCGAAGAAGAGGTTCACGATTGATCGCGGGCCGTTGTCAAAGAAGTCGTAGTGCCGACATCGATCGACTGAAAAAATACACGGAGAGACGGATCGAGAATCGAAGAAACACGGTGGAATCGTCCGTTTTCGCGAGAACCAACAGCGGAACGGGATTTCTCATGGATTGGACGAAAAAGGGAGGAGACGAGGGAGAATCGCCGTTTGTTCGAAGCGGTTGGGGCTCGCTACAAAAATTTGTTTCGCCACGAATCGAACAAAGTACCGAACGGAATCGACGTATCGGAGAACTGTACGATTTTAAGACCGCAAACATCGAACCCCGTCGCGTAAAACGAGGTGCCAGCGCCGTCGAATCGAGAGACCGGCCGATTAACGAGACTCACGAAAACAACAACAACAACAGAAAAAATATCAACGGATTGTTTCTCCTCGAGTACACTCGATCACCCAGGATGTTTAAGGGCGGCAATTCCGGTAGGTCGTCGATGTTGCGGGAAGTTAAATCGCACGAGGATCAAACGGGCAATGTCGCGCGTTGCAATCCGTTGATTCGTCAGAGACGTACTTGCTCGGACGATTATGAAGCGGCCGAGCGTCGAAGGTTAAACGACGATTACGATTACGACGATTTTTGGGACGAGAGAGAGGAGATCGCCGAGGAAGATCCGCCAACTGCCAATGAGAATAATTCGCGAGCGGTGGCTCGGCTGAGAAGTAAAATTGAACGTTCGGCGGCCGTCGATTCGTCCATGGACGGTGACGCGTCGTTGGCGACTGAACGAGTCGTCAAAGTTACCTCGCTCGACGAACAATCGTCGACGACGATTGATCAATGTGAAAAAAGAAACAGCACGAGATACAAGGTTTACCTGACGTGATAAATCCCGCACGAAATAATATAATTTCCCGTTAGCGCACATCTTCGTAACACTCGGATATATATTCGAAATATCATCACGTTTGTTACATTATTCATCCGTTGTACGTGTTAAATGTATCGCGTTGTGTGAAATAATAAAAAATTAAAAACGAAACAACAACAAAAGTTATGATTCCGAAGTTTGCGTCGTTGGAGCGCAACGAAAATGAGTTTTCTTTTTAACTTTAACATGAGCTCGCGCTTTTCTTGCACATTTTGGGGCTCAGACCTCTAACGGAGATCACGAAAAAAATTTTTAACGATTTTAATGTTAGGGGGGGGGGGGGGGGGGGAAGGTTAATTCGTACAAAAAAAGGCATGTTTTTGTGATTTTTTTGTGACGACGCAGTTAAAATCTCTTTATTAAAACTAATGGTACAGTAAAATATGACATTCGAAGAATATTATATAAAATATTCACGAAGAAATATTAAAAAATACGGCAATGGCAGCAATTATTCGAACGTGTCTCGGAAAAAAGTAGAATTGCGGTGTCCCTCATAACTTGGTGCTGGATCATCTGAGATGAAAAAAATGAAAGTTCATTTGTTAGATAATAGTTTTTCCCAGGTAACGCTGGGAGGGTTTTTTCGAAAATTCAGTTTTTCAATTTTTTGGAACATTTTGAAGGGAAAAACGCGATTTTTTTTTTTTCGTAAAAACCGCGTTTTCCCTTCAAAATGTTCCAAAAAATTGAAAAATTGGAATTTCGAAAAATTCTCCCAGCGTTACCTGGGGAAAACTATTATCTAACAAGTGAACTTTCATTTTTTCATTTCAGATGATCCAGCACCAAGTTATGAGGGACACCGCAATTCTACTTTTTTCCGAGACACGTCCGAATAATTGCTGCCATTGCCGTATTTTTAAATATTTCTTCGTGAAAATTTTATATAATATTCTTCGAATGTCATATTTTACTGTACCATTAGTTTTAATAAAGAGATTTCAACTGCGTCGTCACAAAAAAATCACAAAAACATGCCTTTTTTTGTACGAATTAACCTTACCCCCCCCCCTTAACACAAACAGACCTAAAGCAATCTAAAAAAAAATGTGAGAAGACTATTACAGCACGGGGGACGATTTTTTCAACCCACGGGCGTGTTCTGGAAGATTAAAATCGTTCAAATTTTTTTGGGCTCTCCATTACGGACCGCGGCCCCAAATGTGCAAGAAAACGACGACTAATACTAAAAATTAGAATAAAAAAAAACAAAAAAAATTGATTTTCATTGCGTTCCAACGATGCCAACTTCGGCATTATGAAAAGTTAAAAAATAATAATAATAAACACGCCGAGCATCTAAGAACAGTCCGGAGCGGGATTCAAATCAATCCGACGTCTCTTTGACAGGGAGACCGGTTCTTTCGTCGCTTTGCGCGTGTGTTTTCTTCTCGACAAGCCGCCACCGACGGTACCCGCTTGTCGACGTTCCGACATTTCCTCGTCCCTCGTTTCCTCCAGCTTCATGATTCTCGGTGACGATGCCGAAGATCCGATCGACGGGTTATTAGAACGCGAGTCACTCTGGTAACCGGATGATTGACCATTACCACCTACCGTTTCGTCGCAATTCGTCATTGAGCTCGCGCTCGTTCGCGGCGGTACGATCATGAGCAAATCATTGCCGTTTTTGTCACAAGAAACCGTCGCCGTCCTCGAACGATTCTCCATCAAACTCCCGTTTGCCCGTTGATTATTAAAGTTTAGTATTAAATTATCGCGTCCGAGACGTTGAATCGTCTCGATCGGCGGCGTCGTTGATTTTCTACCGCCGCTACTGCTCCTGCTGCTGCTACGGCTGCTACTGCTGTTGCTGTCGGACGCGTTGATCCTGATGTCGGGCTCCTGTTTCAATAATTTTTGTGAATGAACAGAACGATGCTTGTTGTTAGTCGTCATCTCGTAAGACGTTATCATCCAACCGGATGTATCCAGCGAATTGGGCTCGGTCTTTATTCGAACGTGATGATTGTTTCGGTGATGATGGTGATGGTGATGATGGTAACGTCTTCGTTGCTGCGTCGCCGCGGCCTGATGACCGTTCGGCGGTTCTTGTGACTTTTGCCATTCGAGAACGTTGCTCAACAATCTTATATACCTGCGGCCATCGAAATTATCAATAATTATAACAGTGACGAACGAGTGAGAGTCCTGTATCGGAAAGACCAATATTCGGAACGGCTGAAATATCGATTTTTCCAAATTAACGAACATTCAACTATAGAAAGGCTAGTCTTGAGAAACGCTTTGAATCAGTAATGAATGACATTAGACCACAAAAACATATGAGGACGTGCAAAAATGCGAGGGACGAAAATGTCGAACACTTCGCGGGTAGACCGTCCAAATTTCAGATTTACGGATATTGAGAAAGTTTACAATTTCGAATTCGGTGAAGCGCAAGACTGAAAATTCGAACGGTCAAAATAGCAAAAGACCAACAAGTCGAACGGTCTACGAGTATATAGCGAAAGGGCAAAAAGTAGAACGGTCGAAATAACGAATGAAGACCTCGACCTGCCTTAACATTCTATCGCCAACATCAAGTACTAATTTGGCAAACTCGGCTTCTGCCGGCGGTGCTCACATATTTTGTGTTGTTAACGTGAACTTAAAAAAATGATCTCCATAATTTGCTGAATTTTGTAGATAAATTGACCATTTCGGCCCGAGTACCACGTACTTTAATGTTCGCGTATCTGATGTTCCCTGTTTTGATGCTCCCTATTTTGACGTTCCCTATTTTTATGTTCTATATTTTGATGTTCCCTACTTTGATGTTCTCTATTTTAATGTTCCCTATACTCACGTTCCCTATTTTGATGTTCTCTATTTTAATGTTCCCTATTTTGACGTTCCCTATTATGATGTTTTCTACTTCGATATTCCCTATTTTGATGTTTCCTATTTTTGACGTTGACACTATTTTGACGTTTACTATTTCAATATTCCCTATTTAGATGTTCTCTATTTCGAAATTCCCTATTTTTGTTTCCTATTTTGATGTTCTCTACTTCGATATTCCCTATTTTTGTTTCCTCTTTCGATGTCTATTTCGATATTCCCTATATTAACGTTCCCTATTTTTATATTTCCTATTTTGATGTTTTCTATTTTGATGTTCTCTATTTCGATATTCCCTATTTTGATGTTTCCTATTTTTGACGTTGACCCTATTTTGACATTTACTATTTCGATATTCCCTATTTTTATGTTTCCTATTTTTGACGTTGACACTATTTTGACGTTTACTATTTCGATATTCCCTATTTAGATGTTCTCTATTTCGATATTCCCTATTTTTATGTTTCCTATTTTGATGTTCTCTATTTCGATATTCACTATTTTGTTGTTTTCTATTTTGACGTTCTCTATTCCGATATTCCCTATTTTTTTGTCCTCTATTTCAATCCGTCGATTATTTGCGTGTCCAAATTTAACACAAATTTGTAAGAAGTTGGAAATTTATACTCTCAGCATATATCTTTTTGATACATTGGGTATTATAAATATCAACTACTCACCATTTTTTATTTCGTAAATATCAACTTTCCCCATCGATTCAACTCAATTTCTTGTACTTTCAAAGTTACACAGACTGTCGGAACAACAAATTCTCGAATAAACGAGTTTTCGAATAACTAATCCTTCCTAATAAGAGTTATTCGCCTCCGTCATCTATCAAAAAACTTAATTTCCGAATAACTCCATGCTCGTTATACTATATTAAAAATTGTACAATTAAAAAATATCTGCTGTTCGAAATATTGGTCGTTCCGATAATTGACCCCGACCCAAGATCAATGAGAGATATTTTAATCGATGAAAAATATGTTTTTCTTATCAACCGGGCTCACCTTATCGCTATTCGAAGTATCTCATTTTTCGACAACTTTTTGTCGGGCGGATGGGTCGGAACGAGTTTCCTGAGTTCGGCAAAAGCTCCACTAACGTTTTGCTGCCTCCATCGCTCGCGACTATTGGTAAAGAGCTTTCTCACCCCGTGATTACAGCCCGTTTGATGTTGCTGCGTGTTCGACGTCGACGGTACTCGATCCAACTGCGGCGAAAATATGTAAATAAAAAAATTCGTCCCGCGCACTTTCTCTTTCTTAAAAAAAAATGTTATATACCATGTTGTTGATAGCGTCGCCCGATCTGCTAGCGGAGGAACTATTGTCCGCCGGTTGATTATCATCGTCGGCAGCGTCGCCAGTTTCGTCGTCGGTATCGTGAGAGTAAAATTCATCGGAGAAAATGTCCTCTTCGGTGTCGCGATTAGTCTCGGGCGAATCGCCGATATCAGCGCCGTCGGACAGTAGAGATTCGGCCGGCGAACGTCGATCGTCACCGCCCGTCATTTCCGACGTAACTACAATCGGTAAAGCGCGTCTAGTTCCACGTGCGTTACTCGTTATTATCCCTGTTCGATCGTTTCCTGTTGTACAACCACCGGCGTCGCCACTTGCGCTTCCGACGCCGCCGCACACAAATACAAACTGCATCAATGACGATTGACGATCGACTGGGACGTTTTACGTTCGGGGACTCGATCGCTCGTGTACAGCGCCGACGCGGCTTTTTGTCTCAACAGCAGGAAATACAAGCATCCCGTCGATAATATATTTACGTTGTCATTGTAACGAATGTTATTGAAGTTGCGTTAGAGGGCGTCCGTGACGTTCGCTCTTCGACGGCATGGTTACATCGATAGACGGCGTATTCCGTCGCGGGACTATCTTCCAACCACTCGACTATACTTTGGTATATCCGTTTTGATGACGTTCGACGAGATAATTCATGAAACGATACCGCGTCGCGTTATCACGAACGATTGTGGCTTTCCGCTGACGTCGCGAAAACCAAGGTCCGCGAATCGTAAAACGTGAAATTTTTCCTCGTTAAAGACTACGCGGCCGGATGGAGACTCATCGCTTCACTGTCGAACGTTTCTCGACGCGTGTACCGGAGCGAATGAAGCTCTGGCCGAACCGCGAGACCCGGATAAACGTGAATTTTGCCAAACAGGCGGAGCGGCTACGTGGGTGGAGCTTGCGGAGCCTGGACGTGATTGCTGGTCCACAACCCCTCTCGGCCCTCGTACCCGACTCGCTCGTCGGCGCCATTCGATATGTGTATATATATTTATATGGGAAAATGTTTTCAAGATCCCGAGAATCATTGATTTGAGTTGTGCGCATTGTTTCAATGGTTATGAAACTTTTTATCGAGAAAACCCGATGGTAAAAAACTTGAGCGGTTCTTCATTCCTACGCATAAGAAACTTTTTAATTTTTGTTTCATCAAAATCGATGCACTGCTTTTATGTGAAGCTGCAAAATCGTCCCTTGACCTGTGCAACTTTACGTGGTGTTTTCACCCCTTTAAACCGTTTTTATGCAGATAAAAAAAAATACGTGTCGCTTAATTTTCAATGCTCTATAACATCCATGAGTTTCAACAAAATCGGGGGACACCTCGAGTACTTTCCTTGTAAGTCTACTCGAGACGTTTTGAAAACGCCCGTCAAAAGCCAAAATCGATGAAACGGGAGCCAAGTTATGATCATTTAAAATTTCGAGATTTTTAGGTTTCCGAAAAGGTGGGCCAAAAAATACAAAAAATTTCTTTTCTTTTTTTTCAATGTTTCGATACCCTATTCGATCGGAAATTTTCCGCTGATTTCAGATAACACCGAGTTTTTGTCGAAAACTCAAAAAATCAATGGGAAAAACGCGAAAATCGAAAAAAATCACTTTTTGGACGATTTTCAATGAAATTTCGAGTTTCTCAAAGAAATGGCTACTGAATTAGTAATCAGCGAGTCGAAATACATCGATATAGCGTCCTAAAAGAAAATTTAAAAATTCAAAATTTTTTTGCATTTTGGCCGATCACAAGTGGCTTTACTAAAATCGCTGTGACGTTGCTTTTCGATGGAGTTGAAACCCCACTCTGTGCTCATTCTTTTCCTAACCGTTCAACCTTTGAAATGCCGCTTCGTTTATTGAGCTACGATTTTTTTTCGATTTTTCATAGATTTTCAAAGTTGGACCATCGATTTTTGCGAATTTTTCCATACATACCCCTTCTCATTTTTTTCGCCGATTTTTAACCCGCTCCCACGGCTACAATAATTGAGATATCGGGATGATCCAAAATGCATTCTCTAAGTCTACTCGAGACGTTTTGAAAACGCCCGTCAAAACCCAAAATCGATGAAACGGGAGCCAAGTTATGACCATTTGAAATTTCGAGATTTTTAGGTTTCCGAAAAGGTGGGCCAAAAATTACAAAAATTTTTTTTGTTTTTTTTTCAATGTTTCGATACCCTATTCGATCGGAAATTTTCCGCTGATTTTAAATAACAGCGAGTTTTTGTTGAAAACTCAAAAAATCAATGTGAAAAACCGGGATAATCGAAAAAAATCACTTTTTGGATCACCGCTCTGTGCAAGAAGTTGCAAGAAGTAGATGTTCAAGGGTCTTTCGACCTCTTAAAATAAAGAAAGACGGTGAATCATTAATTTTAGCTTAATGAGAAGAGTGCGTATCGGCAAACACATTTGGAATGACAAGGAGACAACTGGAATGTAAAAACTCAAATAGGGGTAGCTTGCTCCCTTAAAACTGTTTTCTTATAGAAATATAAAAATGCGTGAACTGTAATTTTACTTCCGCTATAAAACAGCATAATTTTCATTTCGATCGATTCGTAAGTTTTCAATGTAGGGTGCAAGAAGTAGATTTTTTTCATTATCTGGTGGGTTCTTCATTCCTTCGCATAAGAAACATTTAAATTTTTGTTTCGTCAAAATCGATGCACTGCTTGTATGTGAAACTGCAAAATCGTTCCTTGACCTGAGCAACGTTAGGGGGTGGTGTCACCCCTTAGATTTTAATGCTCTATAACATACATGAGTTTCAACAAAATCGGAGGGGGACACCTCGGGTACTTTCCTTGTTAGTCGCTGAGAGTAACATTTTTTTTCGAATACTATATAAATCACTTTGAAAAGTATGAAAATATTTTTTTGTCAAAAGTGGATTTAACATTCCTCGCAAATTAATTGTTATTGGAGTCGTCGGTAAAACATTTGTAGATCAATCGAACAAATGTCAACTAACGAAATGTGGTGAAAAAATATACAAAGTTGAGACTCATTCAAAACGTATCGAAATATCATTTACATCCAACAGTATTAAATTCGATTATAAATTTTTGTGTCAGCAGCGCCGGTCAATATAGCTCTGCCTCTGGTGGCAGGTCTCGCAGAGGGAGGTGATAAAATTCGAATTAGCTCGAGCATCCCTTCCGCTGGCTCACAATAGGAAAGGATAATAAAAAATAAATAAAAAAATCATCGTATAACGCGCGCGAGGAGGGAGGTGGGGGTTGCGCGTTAGGGTAGAAAATCGGATCAAGGGTGATGCCCCCCCGTCGACAAGTGGCCACGCGCACACACCGCGCTCCGTGCCGTTATAGGTTTTTTTTTTTTTATTCGTCTCTTCCCTCCTCCATCAACATTACAGCACGATCTAACCCTCCGTACGTCATATAGTCACGTGGCATCCTATATTATTGTGCAGTTTGACACTTTGAATCTGGTTTAATCAGTCGCGCGTATCAATTCCCCGCTTTCGTTGATCGCAGTGATATTCATTCGAGCGCAATTACCGGCCAATCTGCGTGAGAGTGTCACCATATTTTTATTCTTTTTACTTTTTTTTTTAATTTCATTATTATTTAAGATCGCATCAAAACTCGTGGCTATTAGAGACCTGCTCTGTTCCAAGATTTTTTTGTAGTTACAATTTACCGTTTATTTATCACGAGAGAGATTATGGTTGTTTATGACTACGAGTATAATAAAATATGCTTAGATGCTTTGTGTTTTTTTTAAATTTTTCGTCCGTGTGTTCCAACGTATACCCTTGCGGATTTTTACTTATAACTCTTCCCAATTTCTTCCCTCTTGTCATTCGCTATACGCACTATGCTAAACTAACCTACAAAGATAGAGAGTACTTCGCAGGCATTCGTGTATGTCAATAACTTCGCCGAATTCAAAACATTTTGTGGCATTGTCTTTGTTGTTTTACGATACTGCTCGCTTGTTGTTATATGGAATTTCATAAATTTACAAAATCACGTAAATCAAGGGTTAAACATTTTGTCGGCCATTTTCTCGTATCAAGAGGAAGGCGCACATGCACCACGTGACACGTGAGTGTGAGATGGCTGAAAATTCTTATCGGCACTTTCTCCAAAATGGTACAACCGATCGGGATGAAAAAAGCTCAGCCACCTTTTGCCACCATAATCCAGTGGCTGAGCTTATTTCATTCAAATCGGTTGTGTCATTTCGGAGAAAATACATTTCGCGTTTTCGAAGTGATAGGCTGGTGTGATGCATCCCCTCGATAACAGCTGTTATGTAGTAACGACAAGTTTATAGTAAATTCTTTTATAATTTATCGTGTATACGGCGAATGTCGCGGATTTTAATCGAATCAAATTTTTATTTCTTTGGTGATAGTACGATTTCCAAGGCGTTCAATTTAGGTTAGATGTTCCAATGTGACATAAACTGAACGTTTAAATCATCATATCCGAGAAAAAAATATGTAGGAACATTAAATAAATTGGTTTCTCACTAAACGAGTATGTTGTTTGTCCGGAAAGAACACCGGGCCGCCCATCACGCCTGGATCTTTCCGGGGTTATTTGTCTTGACCATGCACGTCAAATTTTTGTACACCATTTTCAGTAGACTTTTGTGGCGTACCGTACAAAAAGGGGCAGGTTGATTGGCGGAAGGAGTAGTAGTTTACTTGGCTAATTTATGAAATGATTTCTTTTCACTTTTTATTAGATATTAGAAAACGATTTTTGAAGTCGTAAGTTTTTTGTTTCTAGATTGGACACATTTTCTGATTACTTGGCGTCCATTTTTAACTTTTTAAGTTTTTAATGGAGATCGTGTATACGGCGAATGTCGCGGATTTTAATCGAAAATATGATACATTAGATTCCCGGCCGATAACAGTGGACGCGCCGGTCGGTAATTGGATAGGTGATCGCTTAACCGTGCACCGATTGGCGCGCCGACCGTTTAACGTGGGAAGCATTTTTATCGCCCTTCTGATGTAGTAAATAGAATTGAAACTCAGCCAAAACAAAGCCGTCTGTAACGATACAGGTTTTCCGCAGTTTCCCTGTGCCCATGGCAAATGGAATACGGTGTAACTAATAAGTCTACGGGCGCAATGGAAATTAGGTTAGCTCACTAAAGTGAGGGAAAAATGAAAAAAAAAAATGGAATTGGGAAGGGTCATACGTAAAAACCCAAAAGGGTACACGTTGGAACAAAGAAAAAAATAAACAAAAATACATTAGATTCCCGTAATGTTTTATAAAAATAACAACAGTCGCAGAAAAATAAAATAAAATCAACCGGAAGAGCTTTTCTCATTGTTCTACGTTTTCACATAAAACTTCAATCTACACACGAGTTGGGCAATGTTTAAATGATAACAAAACATTGAAATAACGCGTGCGATCGAATCGGACAAATTGAACAAAAAATATATAAATCGCGAGGCCAACATGCGAACGTAAAAATTGGTCCCCTGCCCGGCTAGCTTTTCGGCCGACCGTTTGGTATACATTACGAGTCAAGAGGGGCCGCTGGTATCGCCGGCACGTGTCCCTTTCCCGCATCAGCGACGATATTGAGGGTTGACAAAACAGTTTGATGGCCCTTTTCGTGCTACCACATGCGAGTATAAGCCCCATTATTGAAATATTAAGGCGGGCGCGCGGTGGGGAAGTTTTTTTTTTTTTCTTCTTTTTTTTTCAGCCTGATCTCTTTGAAAATTCATTATCGCACCGGTACGCCATATAACCGATTGTCGAGGCGAGTATATCGTCGGACATATTAGCGAGAGATTATATATGGACCGGGATACGGCGTGGGATCGAACCCCCCACGAATTTCAACATTTGTGAGATTGGTCGCCCGGCGGTTTCCCACATACGTGGCGGTACACCACATTAAACGACACGTTGATCGTGACGACGAATAACATTCGTAGCTCTGTATTTCCCTCTGGTGCACGATCGAAAAATAATATCTTAAAAAATACGCGAACCCACGATATATTCGCGACTCGTTGTATTATACTTTACGTACGTGCGCGGTATAGGTATATATTTATATATATATATGTGTGTGTGTGGTTGTGGTGGGAGAGACGAAAAGCTCGTTCCAACTGCCAGCGCGGCTCAGCTCGAATCAATTTTCCTTATCGCAACTATCCAGCAGCCAACATTTCTCTCCTGACTCTCTCTCTCTCTCTCTCTCTCTCGCGGTCTCTCTCCGTTATTCTCCCGTTTCCGCGCATGTACGCGGTATATATAGTAGTACAAATACACAAAAAGTATATTAAAAGTCGAGATGCTGTTATCATTATTATCCTTTAAATTTGTATTTGTTAAAAGCTCTCGGTTCTTTTGTGCTCTTTCGAGAGAAGAAATTTGAAATAAATCCTCGCCCCGTCACGAAAATCATCATAAACATTATTACTGGTCGTTTTATTTCCGAGAAAACGTTTTATGAGTATTTGTTCTTGGCGTGTGAGAGATGAGAAAAAAACATTCGAGTCTTTCGAAGGGGAAAACTAAAATTAAGATTGTACAAATTAAGGGGTCTGGCCACGGTGGCGGATGTAAAATTATGTGCACATTTGAAAAAAATTTTTTTGCATGAACAAGTGATTCATTTATAAAACTAATTACACACTTATTTAGTATAAATATCGAGCTAATAAAAAATCTTTTTTTTGTTAAACAAAATGGCCGAGTATTGCTATTTGCTTTTGGTATCTTTCTTCCGAGGCGTTCCGCGGCGTGACATTTGACATCCACAATTTTTGACCTGTAACAAGAAAAAATTTTCGTTAATCTACATCCGAATACCGGGAGTACGTACGGAATTTATGATTAATTAAAAACTTTCCATTTTATGAGCAGTTTTAGACGAAATTGTTCACTGGAAATTCACCTTTCAAGTTCAAATGCCTACAATATCCCAATAAAACAATATTTTTCAAATTCCGTACGTACTTCTCTAGGTATTCTGATGTAGATTAACGAGAATTTTTTTTTTCATTCTAGGTAAAAAAATGTGAATGCCAAATGTCACGCCGCGGAGCGCCTTAAAAAAAAAGATACCAAAAGGAAATAGCTGTAGTCGGCCATTTTGAATAACAAAAAAACAATGAAATATATTTTTTATTACCTTGATATTTATACTAAATAGACGTGTAATTGATTTTATAAATAAATCACTTTAATATATAAAAAAAAATTGTTGAATGTGCACATGATTTTATACCCGTTACCGTGGCCATATCCCTTTAAGTCCGATTTGAGGTTGACAACGCATAAACAAAAAGTATATTAAAAGTCGAGATGCTGTTATCATTATTATCCTTTAAATTTTTATTTGTTAAAAGCTCTCGGTTCTTTTGTGCTCTTTCGAGAGAAGAAATTTGAAATAAATCCTCGCCCCGTCATGAAAATCATCATAAACATTATTACTGGTCGTTTTATTTCCGACAAAACGTTGTATGTGTATTTGTTCTTGGCGTGCGAGAGATGAGAAAAAAACGTTCGAGTCTTTCGAAGGGGAAAACAAAAATTAAGATTGTACAAATTAAGGGGTCTGGCCACGGTGGCGGATGTAAAATTATGTGCACATGTGAAAAAAATTTTTTTGTATGAAAAAGTGATTCATTTATAAAACTAATTACACATTTATTTAGTATAAATATCGAGCTAATAAAAAATCTTTTTTTTGTTAAACAAAATGGCCGAGTATTGCTATTTGCTTTTGGTATCTTTCTTCCGAGGCGCTCCGCGGCGTGACATTTGACATCCACAATTTTTGACCTGGAACAAAAAAAAATTTTCGTTAATCTACATCCGAATACCGGGAGTACGTACGGAATTTATGATTAATTAAAAACTTTCCATTTTATGAGCAGTTTTAGACGAAATTGTTCACTGGAAATTCACCTTTTAAGTTCAAATGCCTACAATATTCCAATAAAACAATATTTTTCAAATTCCGTACGTACTTGTCTAGGTATTCTGATGTAGATTAACGAGAATTTTTTTTTCATTCTAGGTAAAAAATTGTGGATGCCAAATGTTGCGCCGCAAACAAAAAGATACCAAAAACAAATAGCAGTAGTCGGCCATTTTGTATAACAAAAAAAAAACAAAAAACAATATTTTTCATTAGCTTGATATTTATACTGAATAGATGTGTAATTAGTTTTATAAATAAATCACTTTTATATGTAAAAAAAAATTGTTATATGTGCACATGATTTTATACCCGTTACCGCGGCCATTTCCCTTAAGGTAGTAGTCTGGTAACTTAAGCCGATTTTCATCTCTTTTTTGGAGGACGTTTTTTTATAAGAAAATAAAAATGAATCGTTTTGGATATTTAGGATGTTTTTATTTACATATTAAAGATACAAAAAAAAATTTTTTTGAAAAAATTTAATAGTTTATTATTATTATTATTATTGATCAAAGTTGGCACCTCGAAAAAAAAGCGAGTGGGTGGCCCCGGTGATTTTGGCTCTTGATGTTATCTGAAATCAAAAATTCTTGATATTTCTTAATCTATAGACATGTCATTCTGGTCGGAACGACTGAAGTTAAATTTCATGGATAAATAACAAAATGGAAAAGGACGTTTTTTTCCAAAGTCCGCCATTTTGTTATTTATCCATGAAATTTAACTTCCGTAGTTCCGACCAGAATGACATGTCTATAGATTAAGAATTATCAAGAATTTTTGATTTCAGATAACATCAAGAGCCAAAATCAGCGGGGCCACCCACGCGCTTTTTTTTCGAGGTGCCAACTTCGATCACTAATAATAATAAACTATTAAATTTTTTCAAAAAAATTTTTTTTTGTATCTTTAATATGTAAATAAAAACATCCTAAATATCCAGAACGATTCATTTTTATTTTCCTACAAAAAAACGCCCTCCAAAAAAGACATGAAAATCGGCTTAAGTTACCAGACTACTACCTTAAAGTCCGATTTGAGGTTGACAACGCATACACAAAAAGTATATCAAAAGTCGCGATGCTACCATCATTATTATCCTCTAAATTTTTATTTGTTAAAAGCTCTCGGTTCTTTTGTGCTCTTTCGAGAGCTGAAGTTCGAAACAAATCCTCACTCCGACGTCAAAGTCATCATAAACATTATTTCTGGCCTTTTTATTTCTGGCAAAACGTTTTATGAGTATTTGTTCTTGACGTGCGAGAGATGAGTGGAAAAAAAACACTCGAGTCTTTCGAGAGGGAAAAAAAATTAAGATTGTACAAATTAAAGTCCCATTTGAGGTTGGCAAGGGCGTCATAAAGAAAAGCATCAACAATATTTTATTTTAGCAAAAGTTTTTACGAGACTGCGAAAAATTGGACAGCTCGAGTAGCGTGGAACGGTCCATATATATACCCAGGACTAGTTGCGTAGTAGCGAGGCACGAGAGGGTTCGAGAGGGAGATAGAGAAAGAGAGAAAGAGAGAGAGAGAACGAGACGAGTGTTCAGAGATGATAAGACAGGCCCCGCCTACCATCCCTCGAGAGCGTCCAACCCTCTTGGCCTATCAGCGAGGTCAACTTGTCGGTGGGTAAACCTTCAGCAACCCCGGCAATCTCGTTTCCAGCAACGAGATTTAATATTATGGATTAAAAGGACAAATCGACGAGGCTCTTATCTCATTATTTAACGGGGCTTTTGTTTTACACGCTCTGTCGTCGCACCCCGGCATTAAATTTTCTCACCCTCTCTCTCTCTCGCCCTTTCTCATTATTTTCCCGATAGCGATAATTAAAAATGTTTAGTGAAAGGCAAATAATAGTACGAGTAGAGGAACGGTTATGACGCAAATCAAATAGAGAGAGGTTCGCGGTTCGCACGTAGACACGACGACGTATCCCTCGTTCCATTGCGACTCGTTGCCGTTAACGGGAAGCTCGAGGACAATTTTCTCATGACTGAAAAAATTCAACGGCAAACCGCACTCGCCGGTTGTGTTTTTGCAGGCGTCAACGGGATTCGAGGTGTTGTACACGGTTTTCACAAGATCGAACTTTATCCTCATGTAATTCGGCTGAATTTCGTTTTCCGAATTGAAAACGAAGAAGTAATAACCGTCGGTGGGTATCCTGTCGATGGAAATTCCGCGAGGCGAACGAGATTAATGAATAAAAATGTGCATTGGAAAGAAAATAAACAATAAAAAACGAAGAAACATTTAAAAAAAACACTTGCCTGTACGTAACACCGTTTGCCATCGAGGCGCTCGAGTGTCGATCCTCGTGTTTCGGTGAACAATGAACGTGAGGATTGAGCGGCAAATTGAGCACGAGTCCCTTGCACTCCAACAGTCGTTCCTCGGAGCTGCTGAACGAACTCCAAAATTCCGAGTTGCTCCCATCGTTGGGGCTCGTCTCGTTGACGGTACCACGATCTTGGGCTATTCCATCCGGATATAGATAATCCTTTTAACGTATTAAAACATTGCCGTTGGTTAATGAAATGAATGTACAGAGGAAAAGTAGCCGACAACAGTGGACGCGCGGTCGGTGCGCGGCTCACTATTTGGGTGGGTGACCAGTTAGCCGTGCACTAACTGGCGCTCCGCCTGTTGAGGGGCAAGCGGTTTTATTGAGTTTCTGATGTAGTAAATACAACAGAAATTCGGTAAAAACAGAGTCGTTTATATCAACACACGTTTTCCGCAGCTTCCCTGTGTCCATGGCAAATGCGATAGGGCGTAGATAGGGGGAAAAAATGGAAAAAATGGAATTGGAAAGGTTCATACGTAAAAACCCAAAAGAGTATACGGTGGGACAACGAAAAAAATCAAATAAATATCTAAAAAAAAGTCGTCATCATGAACAAATTAGGTATTAAATCAGGACCACTTCTTTGCATCACAGAAACTGCTTCTTTTAAGGGGCAAAAAATGGAAAAAAATGGAATTGGGAAGGATCATACGTAGAACCCAGAAAGGGTATACATTGAAACAAAGAAAAATAAAATGTAACAAGTCGTTATTATGAACAAATTGGCTATTAAATCTAGACCACTTATTTTGCATTACAGAAACTGCTTTTTTTTAAGGAGTAAAAAATGGAAAAAATAGAATTGGGAAGGGTCATACGTAAAAACCCGAAGGGCTACACGTTGGAACAAAGAAAAAGAAATGAATAACTAAAAAGTCGTTATTATGAACGAATTGGGTATTAAATCAAGACCACTTATTTTACATTACAGAAACTGCTTTTTTTTGAGGAGTAAAAAATGGAAAAAATAGAATTGGGAAGGGTCATACGTAAAAACCCGAAGGGCTACACGTTGGAACAAAGAAAAAAAAATGAATAACTAAAAAGTCGTTATTATGAACAAATTGGGTATTAAATCAAGACCACTTATTTTGCATTACAGAAACTGCTTTTTTTTTAAGGAGTAAAAAATGGAAAAAATAGAATTGGGAAGGGTCATACGTAAAAACCCGAAGAGCTACACGTTGGAACAAAGAAAAAAAAAAGAATAACTAAAAAGTCGTTATTATGAACAAATTGGGTATTAAATCAAGACCACTTATTTTGCATTACAGAAACTGCTTTTTTTTAAGGAGTAAAAATGGAAAAAATAGAATTGGGAAGGGTCATACGTAAAAACCCGAAGGGCTACACGTTGAAACAAAGAGAAAAAAAAATGAATAACAAAAAAGTCGTTATTATGAACAAATTGGGTATTAAATCAAAACCACTTATTTTGCATTACAGGAACTGCTTTTTTTCAAGGAGCAAAAAATAGAAAAAAATAGAATTGGGAAGGGTCATACGTAAAAATCCGAGGGGCTACACGCAGGAACAAAGAAGAAAAAAAAGAATAACTAGAAAGATGTTATTATGAACAAATTGGGTATTAAATCAAAACGACTTATTTTGCATTACAGGAACTGCTTTTTTCAAGGAGCAAAAAATGGAAAAAATAGAATTGGGAAGGGTCATACGTAAAAACCCGAAGGGCTACACGTTGGAACAAAGAGAAAAAAAAATGAATAACAAAAAAGTCGTTATTATGAACAAATTGGGTATTAAATCAAAACCACTTATTTTGCATTACAGGAACTGCTTTTTTTCAAGGAGCAAAAAATAGAAAAACATAGAATTGGGAAGGGTCATACGTAAAAATCCGAGGGGCTACACGCTGGAACAAAGAAAAAAAAAAGAATAACTAAAAAGATGTTATTATGAACAAATTGGGTATTAAATCAAAACGACTTATTTTGCATTACAGGAACTGCTTTTTTTAAGGAGCAAAAAATGGAAAAAATAGAATTGGGAAGGGTCATACGTAAAAACCCGAAGGGCTACACGTTGGAACAAAGAAAAAAAAATGAATAACTAAAAAGTCGTTATTATGAACAAATTGGGTATTAAATCAAAACCACTTATTTTGCATTACAGGTACTGCTTTTTTTTAAGGAGCAAAAAATGGAAAAAATGGAATTGGGAAGGGTCATACGTAAAAACACGAGAGGCTACACATTGGAACAAAGAAAAAAAAAATGAAGAACTAAAAAGTCGTTATTATGAACAAATTGGGTATGAAATCAAAACCACTTATTTCGCATTATTTTGCAAATGGAAAAAATGGAATAGGGAAGGGTCATACGTAAAAAGCCGAAGGGCTACACGTTGGAACAAAGAAAAAAAATAATGAATAACTAAAAAGTCGTTATTATGAACAAGTTGGGTATTAAATCAAGACCATTTATTTTACATTACAGAAACTGCTTTTTTTTGAGGAGTAAAAAATGGAAAAAATAGAATTGGGAAGGGTCATAAGTAAAAACCCGAAGAGCTACACGTTCGAACAAAGAGAAAAAAAAATGAATAACAAAAAAGTCGTTATTATGAACAAATTGGGTATTAAATCAAAACCACTTATTTTGCATTACAGGAACTGCTTTTTTTCAAGGAGCAAAAAATGGAAAAAATGGAATTGGGAAGGGTCATACGTAAAAACCCGAAGGGCTACACGTTGGAACAAAGAAAAAAAAATGAATAACTAAAAAGTCGTTATTATGAACAAATTGGGTATTAAATCAAAACCACTTATTTTGCATTACAGGTACTGCTTTTTTTTAAGGAGCAAAAAATGGAAAAAATGGAATTGGGAAGGGTCATACGTAAAAACACGAGAGGCTACACATTGGAACAAAGAAAAAAAAAATGAAGAACTAAAAAGTCGTTATTATGAACAAATTGGGTATGAAATCAAAACCACTTATTTCGCATTATTTTGCAAATGGAAAAAATGGAATAGGGAAGGGTCATACGTAAAAAGCCGAAGGGCTACACGTTGGAACAAAGAAAAAAAATAATGAATAACTAAAAAGTCGTTATTATGAACAAGTTGGGTATTAAATCAAGACCATTTATTTTACATTACAGAAACTGCTTTTTTTTGAGGAGTAAAAAATGGAAAAAATAGAATTGGGAAGGGTCATAAGTAAAAACCCGAAGAGCTACACGTTCGAACAAAGAGAAAAAAAAATGAATAACAAAAAAGTCGTTATTATGAACAAATTGGGTATTAAATCAAAACCACTTATTTTGCATTACAGGAACTGCTTTTTTTCAAGGAGCAAAAAATGGAAAAAATGGAATTGGGAAGGGTCATACGTAAAAACCCGAAGGGCTACACGTTGGAACAAAGAAAAAAAAATGAATAACTAAAAAGTCGTTATTATGAACAAATTGGGTATTAAATCAAAACCACTTATTTTGCATTACAGGTACTGCTTTTTTTTAAGGAGCAAAAAATGGAAAAAATGGAATTGGGAAGGGTCATACGTAAAAACACGAGAGGCTACACATTGGAACAAAGAAAAAAAAAATGAAGAACTAAAAAGTCGTTATTATGAACAAATTGGGTATTAAATCAAAACCACTTATTTCGCATTATTTTGCAAATGGAAAAAATGGAATAGGGAAGGGTCATACGTAAAAAGCCGAAGGGCTACACGTTGGAACAAAGAAAAAAAATAATGAATAACTAAAAAGTCGTTATTATGAACAAATTGGGTATTAAATCAAAATCACTTATTTTGCATTACAGGAACTGCTTTTTTTTAAGGAGCAAAAAATGGAAAAAATAGAATTGGGAAGGGTCATACGTAAAAACCCGAAGAGCTACACGTTCGAACAAAGAAAAAAAAAATGAATAACTAAAAAGCCGTCATTATGAACAAATTGGGTATCAAATCAAAACCACTTATTTTGCATTACAGGAACTGCTTTTTTTTAAGGAGCAAAAAATGGAAAAAATAGAATTGGGAAGGGTCATACGTAAAAACACGAGGGGCTACACGTTGGAACAAAGAAAAAAAATTATGAATAACTAAAAAGTCGTTATTATGAACAAATTGGATATTAAAACAAAACCAGTTATTTTTCATCACAGAAACTGCTGTTTTTTTAAGGAGTAAAAAATGGAAAAAATGGATTTGGGAAGGGTCATACGTAAAAACGCGAAAGGGTATACGTTGGAACAAAGGAAAATTGGAGAAGAAGAAAAAAACAAAGGAAAATGTTAAACAGTGTAGTGTAACGAACTTTTTCGAGAGCCGCGTTTTCCGCCGTGTCCTCGACCGAGTTGCCGTTGTCGAGAATCGACGCCAGTGTCAATTGTCTCTTGATTCGATTATTCCGTTCGCCGATCGCATCGCCGAGTATTTTCTTCAGGCGTCGAGCATCGGAATTTCGTCGATCGATCTCATCGACGAGTCTCCGGAGCACTTGTTCTCCCTTATCTCCCATAGAATCCAATTGTCTCAAAACATTAAGAAATATCTCGGCCGAAGTTTCACGAGGAATCGCAGTCGTCGTTGTCATCGTCGTCGTCGTCGTCGGCACAGAGACTTTCATTAAACTCTTTTCGAAAACATCCGGGTAATGATTATGAGGATTTTCCCTTTGTCTCTTCTTCGTGTCCATTGTTTTGACGAACAAAGTCGCGAGAATTTTACGCATCGCTGCAGCATCCAATTCGTTACTACCGTCCCCGTTGTAAGGAACGTAATCTGTTTTCAGCGTCGTCTCGTTCGAACGGTCCTTATCTTCGTGGAACCTCACCTCTTCTCGTGCCCTCTTCATTTTTTCCGGCACATTGCTTGGCGAACCGTCCTACAATAATGAGATTTCCAACGATATTATTATTCCCGTAAACGGATAACGATTGTACCGGCGTTCCGTAAACAACTGACCGGCTTGGGAGATCGGAAGGGTTGAAGAAGAGGGATGGTATAATTGTTATTGGTCGAACCGGGGACGGTACGATGAGTTTCCTTTGCGAGTTCCTCGAGTTCCTCGCTACTGTCGTCGCCGATAAAAGCGCACTCGTGCAAATGCTTGTGTCCGCGTATTATAGTGAGCGAGGCGCCCGGCCATCTGGTACACGTCGATTAAGCGTACGTCGATTAAAAAACGCACAAATATTTCGGCGTATGTATTACACATCAAGGGATATGGCCACGGTAGCGGATATAAAATCGTGAGAAAATTTGACAATTTTTTTTTTGTATGAAAAAGTGATTTATTTATGAAACTAATTACACATCTATTTAGTATAAATATTAAACTAATAACAAATATTTTTTACCACTTTCTTGTTATACAAAATGACCGACTACTGCTATTTGTTTTTTTTTTTTGAGGCGCTCTGCGGCGTGACATTTGTCATCCACAATTTTTGATCTAGAACAAGAAAAAAAAATTCTCGTTAATCTACATCAGAATACCTAGAGAAGTACGTACAGAATTTCTGATTAATTAAAAACTTTTCATTTTATGAGCAGTTTTATACGAAATTTTTCACTGGAAATTTACCTTTTAAGTTCAAACGCCAACAATATTCGAATAAAACAATATCTTGAAATTTCGTACGTACTTCTCTAGGTATTCTGGTGTAGATTAACGAGAATATCTTTTTTTTTGTTCTAGGTCAAAAATTGTGGATGCCAAATGTCACGCCGCGGTGTGCCTCAAAAAAAAAGATACCAACAGCAAATAGCAGTAGTCGGCCAGGTAAATATAGAGCAAAGGGGACCCACTTCCGATGACCTTGTCCTTCGTACGAGGGTCGTTCAACAAGTACTTAGCCTCACCGCCCGAAGGCGCTGCTATTACAGATCAGTTTTACCATCGTGCAGTACATACTTTTAGTAGCCTACTGTGAAAGTTTCATTCAATTCCCTTTATTAGTTCTGTTTTGATAGCCTTTGGAAGCGAGCGTGTCGGTCAGTTTTACAAAAATGGAAAAAGAGCAGTACCGTTCGGTGATTCGATTCGTGTTTTTGGAAGGGAAAACGCGCAGCGAACTCAAAGATCGCTTGGATGCTGTCTACGGTGACTCTTCTCCGTCGATGGCGACCGTGAAGAATTGGTTTAACGAGTTTGCTCGTGGCCGCACGTCGGTTTTTGATGAACCACGTCCAGCTGCCCCGAAAACGGCTTCTACGGAGGAAAACGTAAAAAAGATCCACGATCTCGTGTTGACAGACTGCAGATTAAAGATATCGCGAGATAGCTGAGACTGTAGGCATCGCAGAAGGAACGGTGCATAATATTCTACACGAAGAACTGGGCATGAGGAAGCTGTCAGCGCGATGGGTGCCGCGTTTGCTTACGCCGGACAACAACCGCAACCGTGAGACCACTTCAGAGCAATGTTTGAAGCTGTTTAAGCGCAATCCGGTGGAGTTCTTGCGTCGTTTCGTGACCATCGACGAAACATGGGTTAACTGGTACACACCAGAGACCAAGGAACAGTCAAAACAGTGAACTTTACCCGGCGATCGTGCTCCGAAGAACGCGAAGACTGTTGTTTCGGCCGGTAAGGTGATGGCCACCGTTTTCTGGGACTCACAAGGTGTGATCCACATCGATTACCTCCAGAAGGGTAAAACTATCACGGGGCTCTAGTATGCCGACCTATTGGGCCGATTCGACGCCGAATTGAAGAAAAAACGGCCCCACTTGGCGAAGAAAAAAGTGCTGTTCCACCACGATAACGCGCCGGCTCACACCTCCGCCGTCGCCATGGCCAAATTGGTTGAACTGCGCTACGAATTGCTGCCCCATCCACCTTATTCACCAGATTTGGCCCCTTGTGACTTTTATTTGTTTCCAAACGTAAAACAGTCACTCGCTGGGAATAGATTTGGGTCGAATGAGGAGGTCATCGCCGCCACGGAGGACTATTTTGCCGACCTCAACAAAAATTATTTTTTGGACGGGTTAAAAAAGTTGGAGCATCGCTGGGCCAAGTGTATAGACCTAAAAGGAGACTATGTTGAAAAATAAATCGCCACTTCTCAAAAATTTTCGTTTTTCTTTTGTAGGCTAAGTACTTGTTGAACGACCCTCGTATATGATGTCAAGGGAGTCTTCCTGAACAACTTTTTCCTCTGACAAAATTGGGGGCCGTTATTTATTTAAAAGTTCGTAACAAATAAAGTTCATAATTAATAGAGCTATTTTCCTTACATGTCAGTCTCAAGTATCTTGTCCTTCACATACGTTGTTAAGAATAACCGTCTAAGTAACATACAAAAAGTTTTATCCGTTGCTCATTGTTTGTTAAAAAAATTATTAACAAAAGAAGTTTCATAAATCGAACATGAAATACTTTTACTAGTGACGAACAGTACAATTTTAACAATAATTTTTAGTAATAATTTTTTAACAAACAACGAGCGATTTTGGATAACAAAAGTCGGCCATTTTGGATAACAAAAAAACAGACAAAAATATTTTTTTATTAGCTTGATATGTATACTAAATAGATGTGTAATTAGTTTTATAGATAAATCACTTTTTTAGACGAAAAAAAATTGTTAAATGTGCACATAATTTTGTAACCGCTACCCGTGGCCATCCCCCTTAAACGCATATAGCGGTTGTAAATACGCTGCTTATGTTTTGTTTTTTTTACCTCACACAAGTCGAGACGGTGACGCTGCTACCACGAAGAAGATAAAAACCCCAGTATTCTTTCATATCGTCCTCGAGAACGAGATGCCTCGTCATTGATATCGGAATTGTTTCACGTTCAATTTTCGGAGCCTCCTTCATTAGATAGGCGTTGAATGTTGCGTTAACCCTCAACACCTGACGCTACATCGTTAGTTTGGTCATTTATTTAAAAAATAAATATCTTATCTTAATTATTATTATAGAATAAAAATTATTCCATAACAATAATTAAGGGCAGTCTTTGTGAAAGAAACGGAGGGGTTAAAAGGAAGACGGTGAGGAGCGAGGCGGGCAGCAACGCGGTACACTTTCGGGTTGGTCGTCAAAGAAGCGAAAATCAGAAAAGTCGAACGATCGAAATAGCGAAAGACCAAAAAATCGAGTATCAAGTGGGTCATTCGAGTGCGCCCATTGGTGTTCGACTTTTTGGTTTTTCCTATTTCGACCGTACGATTTTTTTGGATTTTCATTATTTCAATTTTTCGACCTTCTGGTATTTCGATATTTCGACCCCCCCAGCCCCAATGTCATCGTTCTCGACATTGGGGAAAAAGGTCTTGAGACGCGAAATCTCTTTCAAACATCCCGCGAGCCTTCCTTTTTTCAAATCACGATCGAAAGCTTCCACACTTTCGCGAACAAATGAATTACCAAAAAATCTTGATTCTCCGATGTTTATGGAAGTTAATTGTCTGGATAAACTCGAGTAACAGATCACGTTTTTCGGTAGAACGTTCGTTAAATCTCGCGACTTTAGATGGAATTTGTATTTCGATCTCAAATAATCGGCAACGTTATCTTAAGGGGTTATACGCAGTCACGATTTAAAAAATTATTTTTTTTAATTTAATTTTCGTAAAGTACATATATTCAAGTATATACACAAAAAATTTCATGTCGATCCGACAAATATTCTTGAAGTTACACGCGTATTTGTAAAAACGTTCCGGACCGTTTGAAAGTAGCGTCGTAAGTTTAAATGCGTTTTTCTAAAAACTGTGTTTTTAAATCTCAAAATTTTAAGTTTAAGTCTCACATTTTTGCACAAGCTTTATAAATATATTTTTTAGTGATTAATCGAAGGTTTTTTCTCGGGGATAAATATTTTCCATGTTTATAAACAATTTAAGGCCAAAATTTTTGTCGAAAATCGAAATTTTCTTTGAGAAGCCGTCAGTTTGTTAAAAATTAATATGTTGGTTATTCCTTCGATTAAATACTAGATAATACCTTATATTAACGAAATCTTTTTTGTTTTTTCATTTTAAATGATCCAATCCAGAGATATCGTGCTCACCGCAAAACACCTTTTTTTAGAGGAGCTCCCGGAGATCGGCTATAGCAGCTTTAAAAATCATTATTTTTACAAATAAAAAATATGTAAATAAAGTAAAAAGTTACCACAATATGTATATAAATTTTTACGTTAATAAATTAAAATGGCTTTCCACGAAAAATTCTTGAAAAATCGCTTTTTTTCGGCCTCCTGACTGCGTAGAACTCCTTAAATTTTTGAAAACTCAACGATAAGTGTTTGAGGATCAACGTATTTCGAATTTACAAACTTCTCCGCGATACAAGAACAATAAAAGGTAGAAGGGTACTACAAATAAGATTAATGACGCACGTCACAGCCGGATGTACGCGCAATAACGTACCTGACACCAGGTTGTCGAGACTCTTCCGTCGATCAATCTCTGATCGGAGGCGGCCAATGGATATACTTGTTCCGAATAAACCCGGTAACGCAAGTATATCGGATAGGCTACCATAACGGCAGGAAGAAAAGCTCCGAGTACGCACAGCCTGACGAGCCTCAGAGGGCCTTTGTGTCCAATTTTTCGCGGTCGCCAATCTCTCGGTCGCGCGTCATCTGCACCCCCAACACCCGTACATTATATTTCTGCCTTTTCATATCGATATTCGGAATTACTCGAACGATTTTAGTAAAATTTCGTTCTAAACAGCCAAATAGTCATGAACAAATGGAAAACGCCGGATACCCATAAAATCCTAATGATATTAGTAATCACAATCTTTAAGGGCGGGGTAAGGGTTTTCACTTTCGAAAAATCGAATTTTTTTTTTTCTTATCTTATTGTTTAATATTTCAAGAATATGTCCTTAAAATTTTTAACCGATCTAAGCAATATTCTTGAAGTTATTGTCTTATTAATCTCCTGGCCTTTAACGCTATACCTCTAACAGCTTCGGGCGGTCGGGCTAGCAGTGCAGCTGTCGAACAGGTATACAGTTTATTCGTTGCTATTGTGTATATAGTATATAGTATATACTATACACTACAATATTTTAAAAGAAGAAACGAGCGAAGAAAGGAGCTGGAATCGATGATTCTGTATAAGTTGGAAAAAAAAAAAAATTTCTTTACTTTTTTACTTCATAAACTTTAGACGCGTTTTTCTCAAAACTACTTTTTCAAAGTCCGTGTTCACTGCCATTTAAAAACTACTTGACCGATTCATTTCAAACTTCGTACACATTTTCTACATATAAAATACCTCCCCCCAACGTTTAGTTAAATTTTTTTTTTTTTACATTAAGGGTGTTTCCCACCCACAAAATGGCGGAATTTCTCGTGGAAAATAACAGTTCACACTTTAGATGGCCGCCAAAAATTTTTAAATGAAAAAAAAATTATCAAAGAACGTTGGGGGGAAGATTTGATTATAATTTGACTAAATTTTCATGGTTTTTCATTTTCAGATAATTTCCGGCCGAGTTATAGTGAACACCGCAAATTGTTTTTTTTCCAAGACGTTCTGGGGGAAGCTCTGTTACGGGCTTATGCTTCAATATTTCTGCATGAAAAAATTACACAACATTGTCAAAAGTATGTTCAATAATGTACAAAAGGTTCGAATAAAATTGCTCAATCCATATTTGAGAAAAAAAATCGCAAAAAAGTGTTTTTTTTTACGCTGAAACCCTTACCTCTCTTTCTATTAAAGATACGAAAAAAAAATTTTTTGAAAAAATTTAAGTTTATTATTATTATTATTATTGATCGAAGTTGGCACCTCGAAGTTGGCAGCCCGGGTCCTAACTTTTTTTCTACCGAACCGATTGCTTTCAAATTTTAACGGGCTCCTCTACACATTTATAGTTCTCGTCGGAACTACCGAGAAATTTTTTCACCCCTAACTTTTAATTTTACAACCCCTTCTTTGCTAAAATAAAAGGACTTTTTTTTTCCAAAGTCCGCCATTTTGTTATTTATCCATGAAATTTAACTTCATTAGTTCCGACCAGAATGACATGTCTATAGATTAAGAATTATCAAGAATTTTTTATTTCAGATAACATCAAGAGCCAAAATCACCGAGGCCACCCACGCGCTTTTTTTTCGAGGTGCCAACTTCGATCAATAATAATAACAATGATAAACTATTACATTTTTTCAACAAATTTTTTTTTTGTATCTTCAATATGTAAATAAAAACATCCTAAATATCCAAAACGATTCATTTTTATTTTCCGACAAAAAAACGCCCTCCAAAAAAGACATGAACATCGGCTGAAGTTACCAGACTACTACCTTAAGAACGTGAATCCTAATGATAACATTTCTTTGATACCACTCTTTTTATAACGATTCCTATTGAATTCCTATGCAAAATAGATAAGTCGGTAAGTTCTTAGTGCTGCCCCCAACGGTTCACATCCACTTAAACGCACAGCTAGTTAATTTTTATTATTTATTGATTGATATTGATTTTTATTAATTTATATATTATGTCGTTGCAGTATATTTTTAATTACGATTAAAACGTGACACATTGGTACAGTAATCATCGGGCACCGACCGGGAGAGAGAGAGAGAGAGAGAGAGAGAGAGTGGTTCGAAGTTTGCGAAAGGAGATCACGTTGCTAAATGGTAATTCCCAATACCACCGTACGCGCTATTTCGCGAAAGAATATTAATTAACGGACCGCGAGAGATTAATTGAAATTTATTCGGCACGACAAGAATTTATCTCTTTTATCGTGCCTGTAACCCACGACACTCCGGGAGAAAGAAAGAAATTGAGCAAGGACATTGTTGTTGATAAAAAGAAAGAAAAAAAAAAAGAAGCATGATAAGGACACGGGGTTATGTAATTAACGAGACAAAGTACCGGGAAATCTTGAAAAATAAAAAAATTGATACGGATGTAGAGAGAGAAAGACAGTCGTTGATAAGAGTCCGTCGGTATGCGATACGTACCGTGGACATCAAGTCTGAGGGGTGTCGTTGACATAATCGTCGCCGAAGACGAAATCTATTAATCGTCAGCTGTTTTCGGAGCGCGGATCTAAGGATAAGCAGCGCGGTGTCGAATACTACGCGTGACTGTTGTTGAAACGGTATATTTCTCTCTCGCAACACCGCCCTCAACGCGGAACAGTGCAGAATCCACCGTCGCGTTTCTGTATCACGTTGGTGCAATATAATTAACTGTTGTGGATTATCGTAACACAAAAATTTTAAGATATTTTCCTCCGTATGTGTCTGTGTGTGTCTGTATAACAATATATACGACGTTTGTATGGCGACACTACCGAGTGCGATACGAAAGATGAAAAATTAAAAATCGACCGGTAAACACGAGAGAGCAAGATATTAATCAGCGATTAAATTTTAAAAGTAATATGCCCCGACATCGAGATTACACGAGGGATCCGCGCGTCTACTGTAAACAGGTTTTACTCGCGCGGACTCTATAATTGCAAATAAAACGTAACGATTGACGGATCAGTACTCTCGTAAATCGTCGCGAGAACGTTTTCATTTTCACAATAACGTCGTCCTCCACTATTCAATAAACAAACACTAATGGCCTACGCGATATCAGTACCGATATGCTCTCTCCGTGTGTACAAGGGGCACTAAAACGAATTGTCTCGCAACGAGATAAGATTGAGACGCTCTTAAACGACCGACTATCGGGGATCATGCCTCCCCGCCATCGAGTCTCGGGCAAATAATCCTCAACGCGAGTTAACGAACTCGCAATCGTAATCTCGGCTATTCGGTGGACAAAGTTTTTCCAATAATTTTTCTTTATTTCACCTTCGTTATTATTCGGATAGAACGATATTTTCGAACGTTTATCCGTTAAACTCACTTGTGTCGCGTACGAATCGAATCGTTTTCACCCCGTCGTCGTTTGTTCAATGGATTCCTCGGATCATAAATCTCAAACCAATCGTCGTCCTTGGTGCTCGCGTCTTTCGCCAACACTGCCTGTTTCTCCTCGCACTGCAGAGAGTGAGTGATCCAGGAACTCCCATCGTCGGCCTCTTCGAATTCCTCGTTCGGACAATCGCTCTTAACGGCGCCCGCTTCGGACGCCGTTACCGCCTGTTCTTTCGCGCTTATCAATTTTCCTTTAAACTTTTTCAACAAACCGAGCGTAAAGTCTTCCCTCGATGCTCCTTCGTCGTGAAAAAAAAATATTTAGAACAGTTAGCCAAGGTGAAAAGTGGGTTCGAGAGAGAGAGGAGTGTAGAAGCGTTGTGTACCTTTTTTCGGGACTTTGGACTTTGCCTCTTTGTACTTTACTCGTGTCTCCATGTATTCCTTTATTAATTCACTCTTTGCCTCTTTTTCCTCCTCCGCTCGAGCCGTCTCATTCGCGATCGATTCCTTGGCACGCTTCTCATTTCGTACCCCGCGTTTCAATTCTCGTATCTCCTTACGAATAGTCTCTCTGCAATAATTATGAAATGCAAATCAACTAGAAAATAGCGATTTATTATAGCACCGAACGGACGATCGTATGTACTTACGCCTCTTTCTTTCGCTCCTCGGCTCGATCTTTGCCCAAATAATATTCTTCTTTCTCCTCCTCTTCCTCCTCCTTCTCCTTTTCAATCGCCGTCGATTGTATACTGTTTGTTTCCGAACGATCATCGTCGCGTTTGCATCTCTTGACGCTCAACTTACTCTTTATTCTCTCTTTAATTTCGCTGAAAGAACGCCACATCATATCGACGTACTGCTTTTCATACATGGTAATGAACGAGAGAACGAATCGTAACGGTGACTAATATTACCGAGACTCGTTGGGTTCTAAAGAATCGATTTCTTCCGTTTTGTCATCGGGTTCTTCCGATTGGATCAGTTCGAGAGGCTCGACCGCCGAGCTCAACTTCGGATCTGACAAATTATCGTGGGCCGATTTGCTCTTACCGCTGTATCGTTTGCTCAAAACTGATGCCTCCTCCTCGTCCTCCTCCGCCTCTTCGCCGAAAGACAAGAGACTAAAGTTTCTGTACCGAACAAAGACCAACGGGTACGGGTGAACCGATTTAACCGGAAAAACTCTACGAAAACAGAAATTCAAGATGGCCGACTCACTTTACCCCAGCCTTCTTAACGACTTTCTCCGAAATCTCCTCAGCTGTACGTTTTCCAAGATCTCTCGGTTCAATGTCCACAAATGGATTTGTTATAACATCCGTTTTAATAATTTTCTGAGGATAGTGCGGCCTGTCGTTCTGTAAGCGATAAAAAAAAATGTGTAGGTCCGAGAGAGTCGCAAGGATAAGGATAGAGAAAGCGGAAAGAAACCTCGTCGACGAGTGTATCCTCCAGCTTGAGCATGTTGTAGATTGTTTCGCCGGTGACTTTGCCAAATATAGTATGTTTGTTCTGTAACTCTGGTGTAGCGGCAAGAGTGAAGAAAAACTGGGAACCGTTGTCGTCCTTGCCAGCGTTGGCCATCGCGAGTAAGCCTCTTCTGCAGAAGCGCAGTCTCGTGTGAAATTCATCCTGAAAATTGCGAAAAGGATTTCGATTTCGAGGTCAACATAAACCGTGTCGCAATGCCAACGACCATAGAACCTTGAACGGGCGTCCGTAAATACTTTGGCCACCCTCGCCACTGCCAGCGGGATCTCCGCCCTGAACTATAAATCCTTTAACGACTCTGTGAAATATTGTATTTTCATAGTAGCCCTCTGCGCACAGTTGAATAAAGTTTCTGCAAGCTTTCGGCGCTTCCTTTGTCCATAATTCCAACTCGAGATCGCCCACCGATGTCTTCAGAACCACCTGTTTTGTAAATTACACATTTATTTATCCTCTCATCTAACCTCAAACGCAACCTATCGTATTTATTATTTGTACCTTTCCAGTCGTCGGAGGTTCTTGTATGTAAATGTTACTCATAGTTTATTTGTTTACGGTGCGTCGGAACCGCGATACAGTTTCTTCTTTGAATATATTTTTTCAATTCTTTCTTCCTAGTTTTCGAATCACGTCGAATCTGGTCGAATCTGCGATCAAACAACCACCACAACAGGGTGTGGAAACTCCCATGTTAAGAAGCGCAGCCACTGTTTGTAGCGCTATCTATGTAGTGTCGCCCTAGTCGGAACTAAAAAGATATACATTCAGCTGCGGCGCGCTATTTGAATGAAGAGTGGGCATGAAAATAAAAAGTCGGTCGGTATAGTAGATCAAAGACAGATATTTCAAGAAATGAAAAAAAGTTATTCCAATAATTTATTTGCAAATTATTTATATATCTATATATACAGATACATATTTACATTCATTTACATTAAGTGGATCATATGTCATTTGTATTATAAAATTTGACGTACATTATCGAAGCTACCGTCTCTTCCTCGGGTCGCAACAAAATCGGACCGAAACATACACAATTTAAATATATTTGTGGTGCAAGTAACGTAAAATTTAAACAGAACAGATCCTTCATACGGGGAAACGAAACTACGACCCTCACACTATGAACTCGAGCTCCTGCCGCTGCGCCAACCGGTGATTGAAAATTGTGCTACGAAAACTTTTTATGTATTGTTGAATTTGCAATATTTTTATTTTCTTAAATATTGCCCATCTGGCCCTCCCACTTAGGTCACTTTCACTCCTCGTCAACCCCAACATACCCTATAAATTCTAGCGAAATCGGTGATGACAAATCGGGAAGGTCTCCTTGTGAGTAAGTCGGTAACGAGTAAAAAGCTTGCCAAGATCTAGTTCTACTTTTCGCTCCTACTGTGTAGATCGCGCTAGCTGTGCGTCGATAGTGGCGCACTCTCTGTAGTGTCCCCCTCACGGGAACTAATAATAGAGCCGTGGTTTTTGTATGGGAGTTTCCACACTCTGCACCACACCACAAAACTGCTGAAAACAACAAACAACCATTAGCGAATAAAATTAAGATATATATATGTGTTTTCTTCGAAGGCTCCGGCAGCGATGCGCGCGCCATCATTCGTATTTCAACCCATATCTGGTGTTATAATATCTCGTCCGTTAGTACCGGCCCTTATCCGACAGATGGAAATACCGAACCCGTTAAAATTCGCCTCCTGCATGGTGATGATATCACCGAGCTTTGAAACAGCTGTTTCCTTCGTGTCAAATTATTATCTCCGTGGGAGGTTAGAAACCGAGTCCGGGGCACGTCGATATAGTTCTATACAAAAAAACAATAAATTCATTTACGGTAAGTAACTGCGAACAACGAGTTTCGTGTTATTCGTTAAAGTGACTTAGATCCTCGACAATGAATTCATTAACGCGTACGGTGTGAGATAAAACAAAATAATGATAATAATAAAGATGAAGGGATTCTCGTGGTGTAAGTACGAAATAAAGGTCGCGCGAACGAAGCTTACGTTCTATTTTTATTGTTTTAACAGTCGGTGAGTGAATTATCAGTCTTAAAACGTTTCGAGCACGTGTTAACGACCTTAAACCGACGAAAATTATCCAATTCTCGAGTTTGAAAGGACGAAACACGTCGATCATTACCGATAAACTGCGATTTCAAACGTTAAAGTGACGAGTTCATTATCGCCATTGGACGTAAATCTTGCGTCCCTGATTGGATGACCGATCAAACATTGTTGATTCGATTTAAGGAAGGAAAAAAAGAACACTAGTTCATTGATCGAACGCGGCGAATTTTCGTTGAAAATCCCCGCCCCATTGGCCCAAACGATCGAGCGCTTCGTTCGTTCGACCGCGTCATAAACAAGCACGTTAAGAAATTCGCTGGTAAAAGAGAAACAGGAACGTTTGTGTGAAACCGCTTTAGGCACGTCTCTCGTCCCTTATTCTCGGTCTCCGATAACTCTCCGACTCGCTCGACGATTATTACTTTCAATAATAACGTTTACTCGGACTTTCATTTTGTCAACGGAATTAACGGCAACCGGAAAAGTCTCGCGAACGTTAAATCGTACTTAGGACTTACGGCGGTATCGGCATTTCGCCTGATGGATAATTGTGTCGTGTAATTAATATATCCGGCCGAAAAGATTCGTGTTGTTCATTTCGCTCGCTTATATAAAAATATACTTTACAATTCTATGCCGGTCAATTTACGGATAAGCCATTTTAATAATATTTCCACACTTTCCAAAACGAAACGACCAATTTAACATTAACAGTTTTCTTAACAGTGAAATAGGGTTGGGACAGCGTTTTCTCAATGATTTTCATGAATTTTTTTATAGTATAAAAAATGAATACAATTTATTGAAACTTTGAGAATATTTTACACATATATTTAAGTATATACTATAAAATTTTTGAAGAATTTCCTTGAAAAACACCGAAGACATTAGCGACCCCATATTGCAGGTCACAATCAGACTCAGCATTTTGCGTACATTCTGAAAACCGCAATTTTCATCTGAAATCAAACGAGGTTGGAATTTACTTTTATTATATGTCTCTCTTCTGTATGAACCTAAATGCAATCAAAAAAATAGAAGATTGAATTTTTTACAGGGGTCAAAACAAAAAAGCATGATTTTTTGCCATTTTTTACAAGTTTATTTGCAAAAAAAAATTATTTTAAATAATGATAATAATCCGATTTTAGGTTCATATAGAGCGCAATACTATGAAGAAAGTAACTGCCAATTTTCAAAACGATTGGTTGAAAACTTTTCAAACTAGCGTGTACGCAAGTTCAAAAAAAGTCGTTTTCAGAAAAACGCGTTTGAAAAAAATAGTACCAAGAAAAACAAACGAGAGCTACTCACTTTAATGGCTTATAACAATAGAACGAGTCGGAATTTTCATTTAAAATTTTGGGAACATATTTTTCAATAATTTTACTAATAATTTATGAAATAAAAAAAAAATCGATTTTTTGAACCGTCTAACCCTATTTCCCCCCTTAATTCCCGCTGTTTTTCACAAATTATAGTTTACAGTACATTCTATTTTATTCCAAGTATTGTCCGTCAGAAGCTACGTACCTTTTGCCATCTTTCACCCAACAAATGGATTCCACGCCAATAGAAATCAAAAACTGTCCTGGACTTTCTTTGTCTTCAAGGTCAAAATCGCCACTTTTGAATCGACCAAACCAATCTCTGCACGTTGTCTCAGATAAAGCATATTTACCATAAGTTTCTTGAAGCATGTGGTAACTTTCAGCAACACTTTTTCTTAAGGGCGCACATACCCCTGCGCACGCTGAAAACCGAGTAAATTTCAAAAATTATTATAAAGATTATATGGTGAAAAAAAAATTAAATTGTTGACTTCACATTTTTTCTTAACTTTTCAACTATAAGAAAAAAAATAAAATTTTTTTTTTTCAAATATTAACATTATATTTTACGGGTACAAATGGACTACTGTTAAAAACAATGGTCGACATCATAATTTCACCAAAAATTATCCAATCTGCGAAAATAAAAAAGAATCTAGTAAAATAATGTAGTAGTAATAGTCTGACGGCCGGATTTTTATTTATTTTTTCAAAATAAAGAAATTACAGTATTTAAAATTTGGGTATGCAATTTAAAAAAAAAATTAGTGTTTAATAATTTATAAAAAATTGTCCAACCAAAAAATTGAAAAAACCTCTCGTCAGACTATTGAGAAAATAATTATCAAGGTTTAAAAAAAATATAGTTAAAAAATATTAAAAATTTACTGAGTTATCGTGCTGGCACTGTCTAAAAACATAATTTCCAGAAAAACGCGTTCAAATAATGTTACTATTAAAAAAGAAAAAGAAAATTTTTTTTTCTTATAGTTGAAAAGTTAATAAAAAATGTGAAAGCAACAATTTAGTTTTTTTGTTCAGCATATAACCATTTTAATAATTTTTCAAATTTACTCAGTTTTCAGCGCGCGCGGGAGTTAGTGAACTCTGTGGTAACTTTCAGCAACACTTTTTCTTAAGGGCTCACATACCCCTGCGCGCGCTGAAAACCGAGTAAATTTCAAAAATTATTATAAAGGTTATATGGTGAAAAAAAAATTAATCTGTTGACTTCACATTTTGTCTTAACTTTTCAACTATAAGAAAAAAAATAAAATATTTTTTTTTTTCAAATATTAACATTATATTTTACGGGTACAAATGGAGTACTGTTGAAAACCATGGTCGACATCCTGATTTCACCAAAAATTATCCAATCTGCAAAAATAAAAAAGAATCTAGTAAAATAATGTAGTAGTAATAGTCTGACGGACGGATTTTTATTTTTTTTTCAAAGATAAAGAAATTACAGTATTTATAATTTGAGTATGCAATTTAAAAAAAAAATTAGTGTTTAATAGTTTATAAAAAATTGTCCAATCGAAAAATTAAAAAAACCTCTCGTCAGACTATTGAGAAAATAATTATCGAGATTAAAAAAAAATATAGTTAAAAAATATTAAAAATTGACTGAGTTATCGTGCTGACACTGTCTAAAAATATAATTTCCAGAAAAACGCGTTCAAATAATGTTAAAATTAAAAGGGAAAATAAAATTTTTTTTTTTTTCATGGTTGAAAAGTTAATACAAAATGTGAAAGCAACAATTTAATTTTTTTTTCACGATATAACCATTTTTATAATTTTTCAAACTTACTCGGTTTTCAGCGCGCGCAGGAGCATGTGAACTCTTAAATTAAAGAAAAAATAGCGAAGCTTCCCGCATACTTTGTTTCCTCGGTTCAAAACCTAACATTTTCGATATTATAAAAAAAGTAGTGTGTACAAGTGAATTAATTCTGGAACACTGAATATTGTAGGTTATGTCCAATACTCTGTCACAGTATAGTTTAGTTTTACTTCTATGAGAATAACACTAGTTACGCCATCTCGTATAAAACAGCGGGAATTTAGTTTAAAAGCCAATATATATATATATATATATATATATATATTTATATATATATAAATAACTGGATTGCTGAATCATCAGCAACGCCGTTCTTCGAGACTTCGAGTGAACCGGCAAGTCTCTCCTCGTGGTAATTTTACTCCCCCACACGAAATTAAATCTTCATCGGTCAAACGATAGAAAAATTGGTCTTTTACCACGTTTTAAAATCGTGATCGGCAATTTGTCGCTAATCAAAGCATTCATCGATGTAATATCATCGACTGTATATAGATACTTGGAGTAATAAAAATGCCATTGTGACCCTCGAGCGTTTAATTAATTTCGCTCAACTCTGTGCTTGCTCATTGCCCTTTCGTTCAATTCCATATCACATTAATGCGGACCACGAGCTTGGCTCTTATTATTCCGCCGCTCAAGTCTCTCTTTCTTTTTTTCTGTCACGATTTATTTTTAGCATCAGAAATTTTTCACAGAAAAATACAAATTGTACGATACATGTACTGCATGAAGTATGGGTTGCGACGGGGATAGGGAATGCGAGACGGGATTCGACATAAAACCGGATGGACGATATAGTAGTGTATACCGATTCGGAAGGGGCGTCGCAGTGAAAGAAACGTTTATCTCGTTAGTGATTGTGTCCCGAGCGGTTGAAACATTAACGATGATGAATGAAAAAATAATAATAATAATAATAAAAAGTCACAGCACAGTTCTCTGGCTTTCACGGTAATTTAGGAATCATAACGATATATAACGCTTTATTTCGTGGGATAGTTTAAAGAGAAAAAAATGGTTGCAATAAAATAAAATAAAATTGATTTATTTTAAATACCGTTTAATACTTCGTTGCTTCTTGTTAAGTAAATAATTGACTTTCAAATGCGTTAATGTTTCTCCAATTACGTCCGATCTAACTTTTTGTCACTCGCCAAGGAGAAATAATAATAATAATAATAAACGAATATTATGCAAATGCCATAAAATTCATAACAGCAGAATGATGAGGTTCTTTTATCTTTTGCTGACACAAAAACGGACAAGACGAATTTATCCGTCTGCGTTCCGCCGCTCAAAAGGATTAAAAATTCTTAACGATTCGAAAATCGAGTTTAAACGCCATTACTCACTCTGAATTTCGTTTCTTTGACAAATTGCATTGTAAATTTTACAATACAGACGTGTGAATCACGACTATAATAAAGCTGGAGAATTTGTATGTTTTTTCGAACGCGCTAATCTAAGGAAATACTAATCCGATTTGAAAAATTCTTTTTTCCTTAAGGGGTGTAATAGGGTTAGGACAGCGTTTTCTCAATGATTTTCATGAATTTTTTTATAGTATTAAAAATGAATATAATTTATTGAAACTTTGAGTATATTTCATACATATATTCAAGTATATACTATAAAATTTTTGAAAAATTTCTTTGAAAAACACGGATGATATTAGCAATCCCATATTGCAGGTCACAATCAGACTCAGCATTTTGCGTACATTCTGGAAGCCGCAATTTTCATCTGAAATCAAACGAGGTTGGAATTTACTTTTATCATATGTCTCTCTTCTGTATGAACCTAAATGCTATAAAAAAAAATAGAAAATTGAATTTTTTACAGGGGTCAAAACAAAAAAGCATGATTTTTTACCATTTTTTACAACTTAATTTGCAAAAAAAAATTATTTTAAATAATGATAATATTCCGATTTTAGGTTCATATAGAGCGCAATACTATGAAGAAAGTAACTGCCAATTTTCAAAACGATTGGTCGAAAACTTTTCAAACTAGCGTGTACGCAAGTTCAAAAAAAGTCGTTTTCAGAAAAACGCGTTTGAAAAAATAGTGAGGAGAATTACTGAAGGAGAGCTACTCACTTTAATGGCTTATAACAATAGAACGAGTCGGAATTTTCATTAAAAATTTTGGGAACATATTTTTCAATAGTTTTACTAACAATTTATGAAATAAATAAAAATGATTATGATTTTCATGAATTTTTTTATAGTATGAAAAATGAATATAATTTATTGAAACTTTGAGAATATTTTATACATATATTTAAGTATATGCTATAAAATTTTTGAAGAATTTCATTGAAAAACACCGAAGATATTAGCGACCCCGTATTGCAGGTCACAATCAGACTCAGCATTTTGCGTACATTCTGGAAGCCGCAATTTTCATCTGAAATCAAACGAGGTTGGAATTTACGTTCATTATATGTCTCTCTTCAATATGAACCTAAATGCTATCGAAAAAATAGAAAATTGAATTTTTACAGGGGTCAAAACAAAAAAGCATGATTTTTCGCCATTTTTTACAACTTTATTTGCAAAAAAAAAATTTTTTTAAATAATGATAATATTCCGATTTTAGGTTCATATAGAGCGCAATACTATGAAGAAAGTAACTGCCAATTTTCAAAACGATTGGTTGAAAAATTTTCAAACTAGCGTATACGCAAGTTCAAAAAAAGTCGTTTTCAGAAAAACGCGTTTGAAAAAATAGTGAGGAGAGCTACTCAATTTAATGGCTTATAACAATAGAACGAGTCGGAATTTTCACTGAAAATTTTGGGAACATATTTTTCAATAGTTTTACAAACAATTTATGAAATAAATAAAAATGATTATGATTTTCATGAATTTTTTTATAGTATGAAAAATGAATATAATTTATTGAAACTTTGAGAATATTTTATACATATATTTAAGTATATACTATAAAATTTTTGAAGAATTTCATTGAAAAACACCGAAGATATTAGCGACCCCGTATTGCAGGTCACAATCAGACTCAGCATTTTGCGTACATTCTGGAAGCCGCAATTTTCATCTGAAATCAAACGAGGTTGGAATTTACTTTTATCATATGTCTCTCTTCTATATGAACCTAAATGCTATAAAAAAATATATAAAATTGAATTTTTTACAGGGGTCAAAACAAAAAAGCATGATTTTTTGCCATTTTTTACAACTTTATTTGCAAAAAAAAAATTATTTTAAATAATGAGAATATTCCGATTTTAGGTTCATATAGAGCGCAAGACTATGAAGAAAGTAACTGCCAATTTTCAAAACGATTGGTTGAAAACTTTTCAAACTAGCGTATACGCAAGTTCAAAAAAAGTCGTTTTCAGAAAAACGTGTTTGAAAAAATAGTGAGGAGAGCTACTGAAGGAGAGCTACTCAATTTAATGGCTTATAACAATAGAACGAGTCGGAATTTTCACTGAAAATTTTGGGAACATATTTTTCAATAGTTTTACAAACAATTTATGAAATAAATAAAAATGATTATGATTTTCATGAATTTTTTTATAGTATGAAAAATGAATATAATTTATTGAAACTTTGAGAATATTTTATACATATATTTAAGTATATACTATAAAATTTTTGAAGAATTTCATTGAAAAACACCGAAGATATTAGCGACCCCGTATTGCAGGTCACAATCAGACTCAGCATTTTGCGTACATTCTGGAAGCCGCAATTTTCATCTGAAATCAAACGAGGTTGGAATTTACTTTTATCATATGTCTCTCTTCTATATGAACCTAAATGCTATAAAAAAATATATAAAATTGAATTTTTTACAGGGGTCAAAACAAAAAAGCATGATTTTTTGCCATTTTTTACAACTTTATTTGCAAAAAAAAAATTATTTTAAATAATAATAATATTCCGATTTTAGGTTCATATAGAGCGCAAGACTATGAAGAAAGTAACTGCCAATTTTCAAAACGATTGGTTGAAAACTTTTCAAACTAGCGTATACGCAAGTTCAAAAAAAGTCGTTTTCAGAAAAACGTGTTTGAAAAAATAGTGAGGAGAGCTACTGAAGGAGAGCCACTCAATTTAATGGCTTATAACAATAGAACGAGTCGGAATTTTCATTGAAAATTTTGGGAACATATTTTTCAATAGTTTTACAAACAATTTATGAAATAAAAAAAAAATCGATTTTTTGAGCCGTCTAACCCTATTTCCCCCCTTAAATAGCCCGTTTATTCATGAAGGCTCTAATCCACATAACTTCATGCCCCTAAAGAGCGGCGGCGGCGTCGGTTTATTTTTTTAGTAATTATTCCTTTTATTTTTCCACATAATTTCCGGACGGTATTTATATGAGATCCACTTATGTACTCATAACGCTTATGAAACAGACATATAATCCAAATTTAATGCGGATGAAACCGCGGGTCACAGCTACTAATAAATAAAATAAAAATACAAATATTTGTTAAATTCAACGTAAATTGACTAGAAAAAAAAAACGTAGCTTCAGCAACCACGAATTTGTTCAAAACAAAATTTTTAATAACGTGATCCGAATTTTCTATTTTATTTCATCATCTCTCGAGCGATCTCTCTTATTGATTTTGTCGATACGATCTTTGGATAAATAAAAAAATAAATAAAACAAAAGACCATTAAAGAGAAATAGAAGAGAATGAAATTTTCTCGTTAGTATCAAAATCCACGCGCGTACGCGATAACCGGGTTTTTTTTTTTTTATTTTCTATTTTTATTTTATTTTTTCGCGAGCAGTCGGAGTAACGTAACGTGAGTACGCGTGCCTGAGAGGGTTGAAGGTGGTTGAAGGCAATAGCGGCGTGCGCGCCACCACCGGTTCACGATGTTGCCGAGGTAGAGGGAGAAGAAGCGAGCGGAGTGGCGTACCGAATTGTGGGCTCTTCCCCGTTCTTCGTATCGATCCGCGCTCGACTCGAAACTACCCCTAGTTAAGTAAGGCGCAGTGTCCGAAAGGCTCTCGCACAGTGATCGTGCTGTTTTCTTAAAATTCGTCGAATTCACCGCGGATCTTTATTCCTTAATTATAACGAACGATATATAATTCTGTGCGTCAATCTTTAATATTATACGCGCTGTAATAATCAAATTGGAACGAGAGGAATATAAATATATATATATACACACACACACACATATATATATATATATATTTATAGAGAGAAAGAGAGAGGGAGAGAGAGAGATAAGAACAAGAGAAAGCTTTTTTTTCCTTACGGCTCGAAGCAGCATCAAGAAAGTTCATCAAATTTCATCATTTCAATCTTGAAGATTTTACGAGTGTCGTAGAATTGGCACAGGTGAGATTTGTTATTTTTTTTATTATTTAAATATCAAAATACCGGACGGTTTAATTCGAGGAATCTTTTCATGAATATATAAAGAGCATATAAAGTCGAGTGATTTCCGCAGATGTACGAAAGCTCCTCTCCCCCGCGGCCCCTTTCTTTCGGCCCAATTTTTTATTTATTTTTTCGTTACCCGATCTGTTTATTCACATGACGAAGTTTCATCGTTCATTTGGCACACATTCACTGTCGCGAATCTCAAATGAATAAATTAAATAAGTGAATTGGTAATTAATACGATAGCGCGAATTAATTACGAAATGTCACAAAGTCCTGCGGTTGAATAATTTTTTTTCCATCTTCATTGATGTACGAGACAAGAAGATGACGCAAAGTACGCGAATAAAGCTTAGAAAAACATCGCCATATTCGTTGTTAATACGAAGAAAAAAGAACGCTATTAAAATATGAAGAAATGAGAAGTAAAAAAAAAAAATTATTACTCCCCGCAATCACGAGCTATCCGTGCCCTACGTTCGCGAGAGAAAAAAAAAACCTTACTTCTTCCCCTTCTTCGCGGCGCGGTATTACACTCGAGGGATTCGCGACGTTTATACTAGTTACTTATTGAGCGATCACTTGTTCTCATTTGATCCGTTTAACGCTCGAGGCCGAAACTGGGTTCTTCGGGTCACCGTAAACGTCTTCCGATAGACGCGATCGCGATGAATGGAAGAAAAAAAAAATTTGCCTGACAATTCCTCGACCCCGAAACGAGTACTTCATTTTCGTTAGTTCTTTATTGATTCCCGTTGCTCGTATGACAAAATATTACGTGTGAAATGGGCCGTTTCCGAAAAGAAAAAAAAATGAAATTCAGGGACCATCTGTGCCAACAGCGCACTTGGATGTCGCGAAGACTTCGTGTGTTAAAAAAGAATATACGCCGGAGGATAAAAATACGGCGATAATCCTTTTATTTTACCGCGGCTCGATAAAGTAGATCATTAATATATTGTATCCGTGATTGATGCTCTTGTGTCTTGTACTGTTTAAGGTTTACCTCCCACTTCCGCCCAATTGTCAGCCGGCAAAGGTGCAGGCAACACGATGGCGTTCGCAGGACTCAAGAAACAGATCAACAAGGCGAATCAGGCAAGTTTTTTTAAATTTTTCATCGAAACATTCGCCGTTTTATCGTCGCAAAGTTTTATTAGTTTCGTTTGCCGACACGACGGAATTGATGCAAACAGAAAAAAGGAATTGAAGAAAATTTCAATTTTGTTTTAATTAAATCAAAGAAAGTTCGTTTTCTATCGAAGATACTTGATACCTAATATTTTTATCGCTTTGAACGAATGTTTTTTTTTTTTTGCAACAAATTAAATGTTTGAGAATTGAATTATCGGAAATGAATCATCGATAAAGTCATTGTTATCCAAATTTCTTTGTGTCTCGTCAAAGTTTAATGAAATTTTCATTAATTCCCATTAATAACCTCGCGCACAATCCACTTAGGCTCAGCGTTCATAAAACTGTAGCGTAATGATGAAATGGTGGGAGTGGATGACGAGACGCATAAATAAGTTCATTTGTCTGGAAATTTAGTTAGAAAATAAAATGTATGCCCGGAACCTTCGAAGATTTTCCCCCGCGTCGTTGATACCGCTTTAGAGGCCCGCACGCACAAAAGTTCCTTCGATCAATTACGCTCTACGTTTCCTGACTCGCCTTCTCGAGGACAAAACGATCGAGATACGGGAACCACCGCGAGCACGGAAACAATTTTCTCACAAAGTTTGAGACTGTACAACATAAAATGTCCCCTGTGAATAAGGGGATTCCCCTTATTCACAGCACCCGCGCGCCACCCATCGTACTATTGCACTACTAACGCCCTCTCTCTCTCTAAACACACACACGCATATGAAATATTCAAGATTTTTTTTCTCAACTCCGATGGAATATTGGACGAATGATAGTTATCCCCTGTTTACAGACGTGCGTTTAACGAGAGCTCCGAGAGCATCGCGAGGTAATAAGCGAACGAGAGAATATAAAAATGTATAATAAAGAAGCCCCCGGGCAGCTAAATTTGATCGCTTATCTGACCTTTGCCGATCGAGAGAGAGGTCCCTCTCTCGCGTACATAATTGTATTTCCGACGTTCAATGAATGTCAACGAGAGCGCGCTGTATATCACGGCTCAGCTTGCCACCCGTGTGCGGCGCGACATTACCGCTAAATTCTCCGTCGCCCACTCTGCCGATATTAGCGAGCGTTACGCGAAAGAAACCCCGCTTTCATGCACACCGGGAAGCGAAGAATATTCTCGATCCTCGAGCGGCTTGAGAGCTCCTCTAATACCATTTGATAGGGGCTCCGTTACAAATCGATCTTGCAATTGCTCGCAATCATCGTAATTCCGTGATAGCTCGTATAACCTCGAGAATTTATCGGCTCTTGATATAAAGATTTTGAGAAACTCATGATTATTGGTTGGGTAGACGGAATTAGTTAAAGTCTACGAGCTTTCGACGATCGTCCCATTTACTATCTTCGTGAATATCGAAAATGTAATTGAAAAAATGAGTTTCTTTTTTTTTCCGGTGATGTCGCTACTAATAAAATTTTCATGAAATATAATTCCTCGATACCGGCTATAATTGTTGATGGTTCTGACCGAACTAGGGCCGGTTAAATCGGTAGAAGGGACACGCACGGGTGTACCTATTATCCTAGGACCTCGATTTTAAGGAAAATCTTCGTTCCTTTGCCCCGCCTGTGCAATAACGTCACGACCGTAGTCGTATTTCTCTTAAGGTAGTAGTCTGGTAACTTAAGCCGATTTTCATGTCGTTTTTGGAGGGCATTTTTTTGTAGGAAAATAAAAATGAATCGTTTTGGATATTTAGGATGTTTTTATTTACATATTAAAGATACAAAAAAAAATTTTTTTGAAAATATTTAATAGTTTATTATTATTATTATTATTATTATTATTGATCGAAGTTGGCACCTCGAAAAAAAAAACGCGTGGGTGGCCCCGGTGATTTTGGCTCTTGATGTTATCTGAAATCAAAAATTCTTGATAATTCTTAATCTATAGACATGTCATTCTGGTCGGAACTATCGAAGTTAAATTTCATGGATAAATAACAAAATGGCGGACTTTTGGAAAAAGTTTTTTTTTCCAAGTTTTTTTTTTGTTATTTATCCATGAAATTTAACTTCAGTAGTTCCGACCAGAATGACATGTCTATAGATTAAGAATTATCAAGAATTTTTTATTTCCGATAACATCAAGAGCCAAAATCACCGGGGCCACCCACGCGCTTTTTTTTCGAGGTGCCAACTTCGATCAATAATAATAATAATAATAAACTATTACATTTTTTCAAACAAATTTTTTTTTGTATCTTTAATATGTAAATAAAAACATCCTAAATATCCAAAACGATTCATTTATATTTTCCTACAAAAAAACGCCCTCCAAAAAAGACATGATAATCGGCTTAAGTTACAAGACTACAACCTTAAAAGTCCTAGGGGCCTTTTTTAAGTTAGGTCCTTTACCCGTTAGGACAACGTAATGTATTTATATAAAAAAATATACTGAACTATATACTACCTGCTGTGAGATTCAGTACATGTCTACCGAAAACTATCGGTGTCGTTAGCGAGCGATTGTTGTGGGTAGACATGTACAGAATCTCACCCCTGGAATGAGAACCGCGTGTATTTGAGGCCAGCCCGTCATGATAGAAAGAAAAAGAGTTCACAATGTGATGCCACTCTAGTCTAACACACACGCTTTATCGACATACGGTCTGATGCAGGAAAATTCTTTATCTATATACTGGGTTCAAAAAGATATATTTCGTCCATTTACTTTTACAGTTTTTAACACCTCAACATTTCCCCCTATTCCCACTGGTTAATTATAAATTGATTTTGTTATTATGTTTTCCGATATAAGCCGAAAAAGCAAGTACATCGCGCATTACAGGTTAGAAATGATTATAGGCAGGTTACAGGTTAAATTGTCTGTCGAAGACTATACCTAAGTTTGCTACAGAATGGTAGAACCGAGAAAACGACGGATACAGCCGCTGAACGCTATCTCTCTCGGCCCGGGTAATCGGCATTTTGCATACGACTGTTCTCATTTCAGGTAGTTTTGAGTTTTAAACATAATTCTCGCTGTTTTTTAATTTTTTTAAATACCAAATTAATTATCGTTTACGGTACATTCTGTTTTATTCGAATTATTGTCCTTCAGAAGCTACGACCTTTTGCCATCTTTCACGCAACAAATGGATTCCACGCCAATAGAAATGAAAAAAACTGTCCTGGACGTTCTTTGTCTCTTTGAGGTCAAATCCGCCATTTTTGAATCGTCTAAATCAATCCCTGCACGATGTCTCGGATAGAGCATGTTCACCATAAGCTTCTTGACCCATGCGGTCACTTTCTGCAGCACTTTTTCTTAAATTAAAACAAAAAAGCAAAGCTTCTCGCATATGCTGTTTCGTTGCTTCAGAACCGGACATTTTCGATATTATAAAAAGATTACTGTGTACAAATGAACTCTCGAATACTGAATACTGTAGGTTATGTCCAATTCTTCGAATACAGAATAGTTTTAGTGTTACTTCTACGAGAATAATACTAGTTGCGCCATCTCTTATAAAACAGCGGGAATTAAGTTTAAAAGCCAATATATAGTTCAGTGAAATAATATAGACGTTAGGGTGGGTCAATCAAAATGACTAATTTTTTTTTTCCTCGATATAATGAAAAATGTATTGTTTGGCATCTCAAAAAAAAACCCTCTGCAAATATGAGCCCTTCATATTTAAATTAAGAGGTCCCTCATCGCGAATTTTCATTTCCCATTGAAATAACATGGAAACATTTTTTTTTAACTTTGAAATTTTATTAGACTTAAACCGTTGATGTCAGGAGAGTCTTTTAGCACATTTTTGTAGAACATTTGATGCTCTACAAAAAAGCTCTCTTGTGTCTAATTGATAAAAGTAACCGTACGAAAAATAATCGGTGATAATTAGCTCTGGATTCTCTCATATTTGTTTGAAAACAATTAGTAATATATTAGTAGCGTATTAGTATATTAGTAATATATTAGTAGTATATATTAGTAGCATAATTATTCATATTGATAACTAAAAATTTTTTTAATTTGAAATTTATTTACTAATAAACGAGATAAGTAGAATCCAGAGCTAATTATCACCGATTATTTTTTATACGGTTACTTTTATCGATTAGACACAAGACAGCTATTTTCTAGAGTCTAAAGCATGAAATGTTCTAGAAAAGTGTGCCAAAAGACTCTCCTAACATCAACGGTTTAAGTCTAATAAAATTCGAAAGTTAAAAAAAAAAATGTTTCCATGCTATTTAAATGGAAAATGAAAATTCGCGATGAGGGACCTCTTAATTTAAATATTAAGGGCTCATACTTGCAGAGGGTTTTGTTTGAGATGCCAAACAATACATTTTTCATTATATCGAGGAGAAAAAAAATTAGTCATTTTATTTGACCCACCCTAATAGACGTACATAACCATGACGAGAGAGGGCGCCGTGATTAAGTGCTATACGACCTTGGTCATAAGTCCGTGAGTGGCTGATTTGATGATAAAAATCAAGCTTAGGCAGCCTCCGGTTATACGAACTTCGATTCCATTTTGTTCTTTAAAATCGTGGTCTTGCTGTACCTCGGAAAACATTGAACCTCCAACCGCATATTCGGCGTGGTTGAAGTTGACAACAAAAAAATGATATAAAGAATATGGAGATAACGAGAGAGCGGCGCGAATGAGAAATGGGAGAGGATTTGGGTCAAATTCCCGACGTTAGAGACGGGATCGTTGTAGCTTCAAAGAGAAGAGCAGGCAAGTCGCGGACAACCTATTTCGCGCAAGGGAACTGTCAAACCGTTAATACACACACACACACACACACACACACACACACACACACATATCCACTACTCCCCGCTCTCGATACGCACAAATGTAGGTCAGACTCGTTGGATATGGGTCATGGTCCAGTGGGAGAGCCCCAGAGAAGAGGACAATTGGAAGCGTGGGATTTGCCGCTACTATACTGTACGACTTACCAGAGTCACCGCCATGAAAAAAAAAAAAAAAAAAAAAGCACTTGTCGATAGTCCTCCCCTCCGCTCTCGATAGTCCAACGATTATCGTTTTCTCAAATGAAATTTTGTCGAATCAAATAAATATCGTTTCGATCAAACCAATTCCATACGATTATTAAAACAGAAATTTGTGCGATTTTTATGTAAACAAAATTTATTTCGCCGCGTTGATAATTTCCTCACGTTTATTTTGCCAATATCGGTAAACTCTGTTTAAATAAAATAATTTATACCGCGACGGGAAGTTTCTCTTTCGACGTGATTTCCAACGTGAAAATTCGGATACTCACGTTCGAAAGATAAATGAGTCGTTTGTCGATTGTAAAAGCTATGAAATGTTATGGTTTTCGTTAGGTAATGATTAAAATTTGAATTTTCCGGGTGATTTTTGAGACGTGAGGAAAATGAAAAGTGTGGCGCGGAAGGGGGAAAAAATGGAATAGTCGAGTTCGATCATTATATCGTTACGTACAGCGTTTATCCTCTGCCAGCGTTTTACTAACCTAGATTAATACTTTCTCGTAATATTAGCATTGTACAGCGTAAAGCCGGCTCGAGTATTTTCGGAATTATCGGACACACATGGCTGGTCCAATTCGTAATTTGCCTCAATTTGTCGAAAAGTGTAAATTTCGCATGAAAAACGTTAAATAGGTGAAATATATACACGCACGATGGCGCAAGCGATATCGATTTTCCCACGAGACCCGGTGAACTTAACACCCGCTCATTCGCGACGTTGTCTGCTCTCCGGTACTTTTATCTTATTATATATATATACGCGCCACAACCCTCATCTCTGCTCTGCCATCTTGCGAGATGTTCCTCGCGTTACACTTTTTCATTTTCGATTATTACCCCCATAAAAATTGTAAGAATTATCGTATAAATCGTCTCAGGAACAACGAAAATGACATTTCCAATGAGTACTTTTTGTACAGCCCTTTAACGAAATATCGCGGGATAGCGTCTGCTGGGATAGGACAAAAAAACAAATAAACAAGTACTCGTGAATTTATTGTCGTCGCCGAAAGAAGAAAAAAAGCAGAAAGACTTTGCCGGCTCGTTGGATGAAAACGTGTATGCGAGAACATGACGTGAGACCGCCTCGCGGATATTGATCCGAGGTTTGTCCTTTCAGTTGTAGCTAAAATCTCCCCGCTGACTGGCAACGCTCTCGCGAACAGAGAGAATAAAAAGAGCTTTAACGCTTTCTCACTCAGCCACGCGAAACACACGATGTTTCGATCAAGACGGGACGCGAAAGAGACACGGCGGCGTCGTATAGGCCTGCTACTATAATAAAGTTGAAGAGTTTGTATGTTTGTTAGAACGCGCTAATCTCAGGGAATACTAATCCGATTTGAAAAATTCTTTTTGCATTAGACAGCGCGTTTATTGGGGAAGGCTCTAGGCCACATAACTTTATGCTATGACTCTAAGAAACGGCGGTAGCGTCGGTTCATTTTTTAGTGATTGGTCCTTTTAGTTTTTCCACTTAATTTCCGGCTGGTATTTATAGTTAATGATATGCACTTGATTATGTACTCATAATGCGTATGAAACGGATATATAATCCAAATTTAACGCGGGTGAAACCGCGGGGCACAGCTAGTACACGTATAAGAAGTTAAGGGAGGGGTAAGGGTTTCAGCATTAAAAAAAACACTTTTTTTTCTCAAATATGGATTGAGCAATTTTATTCGAACCTTTTGTACATTATTGAGCATTCCTTTGGCAATGTTGTGTAATTTTTTCATGCAGAAATATTGAAGCATAAGCACGTAACAGAGCTTCCCCCAGAACGTCTTGGAAAAAAAACAATTTGCGGTGTTCACTATAACTCGGCCGGAAATTATCTGAAAATGAAAAACCATGAAAATTTAGTCAAATTATAATCAAATCTTCCCCCCAACGTTCTCTGATAATTTTTTTTTTCATTTAAACATTTTTGGCGGCCATCTAAAGTGTGAACTGTTATTTTCTACGAAAAATTCCGCCATTTTGTGGGTGGGAAACACCCTTAATGTGAAAAAAAAAAAATTTAACTAAACGTTGGGGGGAGGTATTTTATATGTAGAAAATGTGTACAAAGTTTGAAATGAATCGGTCAAGTAGTTTTTAAATGGCAGTGAACACGGACTTTGAAAAAGTAGTTTTGAGAAAAACGCGTCTAAGGTTTATGAAGTCAAAAAGTGAAGAAAATTTTTTTTTTTTCCAACTTACACAGAATCATCGATTCCAGCTTCATTAAGCAGACTTAAAATATTGTAGTGTATAGTATACACTATATACTATATACACAATAGCAATGAATAAACTGTATACCTGTTCGACAGCTGCACTGCTAGCCCGACCGCCCGCAGCTGTTACAGGTATAGCGTTAAAGGCCAGGAGATTAATAAGACAATAACTTCAAGAATATTGCTTAGATCGGTTTAAAATTTTAAGGACATATTCTTGAAATGTTAAACAATAAGATAAAAAAAAAAAAAAAAATTCGATTTTTCGAAAGTGAAAACCCTTACCCCGCCCTTAAACACATACTCGAATCGCGATATACACTTGGACCCCGATTTTAAGAACAAACTGGAACCGCAAGTTCTTATATTCCAGGCTGCCGCAACCAAGTTCCTATAAAGAAAACAGCCAATCACGCCTTTTTTCTCGTGTTTAGGGTTATGTACGTCCATATTTTTCACATAAGTACTAGGGCGACTTTTTTTTTTCGACTATTTTTTTTCTTCAGTCCCCACCCGAAATTTTGTTGAATATGTCGAAAAAGAAATTCCCTGAAAGTTACAGCCCTTAATATTAATTCTAAGTACTTTCGCAAAGCGCGAGAAGAATTTCCATCTAAAATACACGTAAATCGAATTTTTTTTTTTTTCAAAATTTCTATAACTCAGCCGCATTTTATGCTATCATATTGTTCTTGGTTCCGATTTACTCAGAATAAAACAATCTAAAAAAGTGCCTTTTGCGGTGAAAGTGTAAATGGTACTGGTGAGTTGGTACGGGTCACTGAAGTTGATTTTTACCCAAAATTCTCGTTTTTTTGCTGTTATCTCCGAAACAATTAACTTTACGAAAAAAATGTGAACGAAAAATTTGTTGGAAATTTAATTTCCTACAAAAAAGGTCCTATCGACCCAATTGCTTAGATTAATATTTCTTGAGATATTGAACTTTTTTATTTTTTATTTTTTTTATTATTTAATATTTCATATTTAATAAATTTTATACTACTCATAAGTTAAAGTTCAATATCTCAAGAAATATTAATTTAAGCAATTGGGTCGATAGGACCTTTTTTGTAGGAAATTAAAATTTCAACAAATTTTTCATTTACATTTTTTTCGTAAAGTTAATTGTTTCGGAGATAACAGCAAAAAAACGAGAATTTTGGGTGAAAATCAACTTCAGTGACCCATACCAACTCACCAGTACAATTTACACTTTCGCCGCAATAGGCACTCTTCTAGATTGTTTTATTCTGAGTAAATCGAAACCAAGAACAATATGATAGCATAAAATGCGGCTGAGTTATAGAAATTTGAAAAAAAAAAAAAAAAAAGAATCAATTTACGTGTATTTTAGATGGAAAATTTTCTCACATTTTGGGAAAGTACTTAGAATTAATATTAAGGGCTGTAACTTTCAGGGAATTTCTTTTTCGACATATCCAACAGAATTTCGGGTGGGGACTGAAAAAAAAATAGTCGAAAAAAAAAAATCGCCCTAATAAGTACACTACATTATGTTAACGTGCGTACAAACAAACCTAAAAAGGGACTTTCAAGAGGATGTATCACACCCTTCGACCACTTCGAAAACGCGAAATGTCCTTTCTCCGAAATTTCACAACCGATCGGGATGAAATAAGATTTCCCACTGCAGTATAGTGGCAAAAAGTGACTAAGCTTATTTCATTACCAATCGATCGTGCCATTTGGGAGAACAGACCGATAAGAATTTGGAACTATCTCACTGCCACTCGCGTATCACGTGGTACGTGCGAGCCATCCTCTTAACGGAATGCATCACACCCTCCGACCACCTCGAAAACGCGGAATGTCTTTTCTCCGAAATTTCACAACCGATCGGGGTGAAATAAGATTAGCCACTGCAGTATAGTGGCGAAAAGTGACTAAGCTTATTTCGTCACCGATCGATCGTGCCGTTTGGGGAGAAAAGACCGATAAGAATTTGCAGCTATGTCTCTCGCACTTACGCGTATCCACGTGGTATATGTGCCTTCCTCTTTTAACAGATATAAGACTACGATCCTGACCGTCGTGAAGTAGATGTGTCCTACCATGCACAGGCGAAGCAGAAGAGTGGGAATTTTCATTAAAATCGAACTCCTTAAAATCGAGGGCCTAATGTACTGGATAAATAAGCAAAGAAAGACGCTACGCTTCATTGTTAACAAGTTTAATACTATATATTATTTATGTTTTTCAATGTACGCGTGGGTTTTTACGCACTACCCTTCCCAATTTTCCTTCCTGTCCCTCCCTACCAGAATTGCGCAAAGCTAACCTAACTTCCGTAGAATCCGCAGCTCTTCTTTATTCCCCTGACGAGAGTTACCCTAACGAGTATATGAACCTAAGACCTCAATTTTAAGGGAGAACACCACTGTGACCCTCTGTTTTTTTTCACATTTTTCAAGAATTTTTTTTTGTGGGAAAAAAAAGAGATATTCGAAAAATTTTTTTGGGTTTTGTTCCTTGTTTGTTAATGTATCAAAAAACATTTTTTTCACATTTTTCACGCCGCATGGTGGCGCTGGGGAAGCTCTCGCGTCAGGTGCTGTCATTTCCGCGGCACGCAGCAAATTAACTTTAATTTCAAAGCCGTGCCTATTTTTTTTAAAACAATATTTTTCCAAATCCCTATGTACCTCTCTTCAAAATATCATATTATTAACGAAAACACTCGGATATTTTTTTTCAAATCGACGTTGAAGAGAGTTCTGCTGCGTGCCGCGGAAATGACAGCACCTGACGCGAGAGCTTCCCCAGCGCCACCATGCGGCGTGAAAAATGTAAAAAAAATGTTTTTTTATACATCAATAGACAAGGAACAAAACCCAAAAAATTTTTTCGAATATCTCTTTTTTTTCCCACAAAAAAAAATTCTTGAAAAATGTGAAAAAAAACAGGGGGTCACAGTGGTGTTCTCCCTTAAGGAAACTCTCCACTTCTGGCCTGTGCAGCGTGGAACGCATCTACGTCACGCCGGTCAGGTCCGTATTTCGGGACCCTTTTGAGATTGGATTGATTGCACATCAGCATAACCTAGCGTACTTATGTAAAAAATATGAACGTACATAACCTTAAACATGACGAGAAAGAGCGCCCCGATCATACGGTCCTGGCCATAAGCGTGTGAGTGGCTGTTTCCGTTATAGGGGCCGGGCTTAGGTAGCCCCGATTACAAGAGCCTCCAGTCCCAGTTTGTTCTTAAAGGGGGAAATAGGGTTAGGACAGCGTTTTCTCAATGATTTTCATGAATTTTTTTATAGTATAAAAAAAGAATATAATTTATTGAAACTTTAAGAATATTTTATACATATATTTAAGTATATACTATAAAATTTTTGAAGAATTTCCTTGAAAAACACCGAAGATATTAGCGACCCCATATTGCAGGTCACAATCAGATTCAGCATTTTGCGTACATTCTGGAAGCCGCAATTTTCATCTGAAATCGAATGAGGTTGGAATTTACTTTCATTATATGTCTCTCTTCTATATGAACCTAAATGCTATAAAAAAATAGAAAATTGAATTTTTTACAGGGGTCAAAACAAAAAAGCATGATTTTTTGCCATTTTTTACAACTTTATTTGCAAAAAAAAAATTATTTTAAATAATGATAATATTCTGATTTTAGGTTCATATAGAGCGCAATACTATGAAGAAAGTAACTGCCAATTTTCAAAACGATTCGTTGAAAACTTTTCAAACTAGCGTGTACGCAAGTTCAAAAAAAGTCGTTTGAACAAAAAACGCGTTTGAAAAAATACCGTACCTGAGTGACCGCTCGGTTATACACGTGGCGCGCTCGGGGCCTGAAGGAGAGCTACTCACTTTAATGGCTTATAACGATAGAACGAGTCGGAATTTTCATTTAAAATTTTGGGAACATATTTTTCAATAGTTTTACTAACAATTTATGAAATAAAAAAAATTGATTTTTTGAACCGTCTAACCCTATTTTCTCCCTTAAGATCGTTTTCCTAGTGTAGTTCGAAAATAAGTCGCGAAATTTGAAGATTTTTCGTCAATCTTTATTCCGACGGGCTCCCGTAATTTCGCGAAATTTCGCGTTACACATAAACTTTTTTATTTATTTTTCTTTCCTATCGATTGTCTTTCTTGCAGTACATGACGGAGAAGATGGGAGGGGCGGAAGGCACAAAGCTCGACGTTGACTTCGTGGACATGGAAAGGGTGAGCGGATGAAATGAAAATTGAATCTCTCGCGCGTGGGCCCTCGAAATAATATAAACAAAATAACTGTTTTTCACGAATTGCCAAAATTTCATCATCTTTCAACAATCACTACGCAGAAAACGGACGTGACGTGCGAACTCGTGGAGGAACTACAGTTGAAGACAAAAGAATTTCTACAGCCAAATCCTACGGCACGAGCGAAGATGGCGGCTGTAAAGGGAATTAGCAAGCTGAGCGGACAGGCCAAAGCCTCGACCTATCCACAACCCGAGGGTGTTCTCGGCGATTGCATGCTCATGTATGGCAAAAAAATGGGCGAGGACAGCGTTTTCGGTAGGAGAAAAGTTATTCGGATAAAAAAAATGCTTCGCACAATGATACGATAATTTTTCGTTATCAATACGATTCGTCGAGGAATTCGTCGATATGCTTCTTATTTCTTCTGCCACTTTTAAGGTTGTAGTCTGGTAACTTAAGCCGATTTTCATGTCTTTTTTGGAGGGCGTTTTTTTGTAGGAAAATAAAAATGAATCGTTTTGGATATTTAGGATGTTTTTATTTACATATTAAAGATACGAAATAAATTTTTTTGAAAAAATGTAATAGTTTATTATTATTATTATTATTGATCGAAGTTGGCACCTCGAAAAAAGCGCGTGGGTGGCCCCGGTGATTTTGGCTCTTGATGTTATCTGAAATCAAAAATTCTTGATAATTCTTAATCTATACACATGTCATTCTGTTCGGAACTACTGAAGTTAAATTTCATGGATAAATAACAAAATGGCGGACTTTGGAAAAAAAACGTCCTTTTCCATTTTTTTATTTATCCATGAAATTTAACTTCAGTAGTTCCGACCAGAATGACATGTCTATAGATTAAGAATTATCAAGAATTTTTTATTTCAGATAACATCAAGAGCCAAAATCACCGGGGCCACCCACGCTCTTTTTTTCGAGGTGCCAACTTCGATCAATAATAATAATAATAATAAACTATTAAATTAAAAAAATTTTTTTTTGTTTGTATCTTTAATATGTAAATAAAAACATCCTAAATATCCAAAACGATTCATTTTTATTTTCCTACAAAAAAACGCCCTCCAAAAAAGACATGAAAATCGGCTTAAGTTACCAGACTACTACTTTAAAGCGTGAAACTCATTTTGCCAATTTACTTTCCACAAAAGCAACAGCAAAAATCAATTGTTTTTTTTCATTAAATTATCAAGTTTTTAAAGATAAAACAAACGAGTCCGCGGCACAATTCGAATAAATAACGAGCATGTTGAATTTTATTTCGTTCCTTTCCGGAAAATAAGGGCCGCCATGGATTTGTTTATTTAACTTTTTTTTAAACATCAATTGTCTTTTTCGTAGGTATCGCTCTGATCGAAATGGGTGAGGCCATGCGACAGATGGCCGACGTTAAGTATTCACTGGACGACAACATAAAGCAAAACTTCTTGGAGCCGTTGCACCATCTGCAGACGAAGGATTTGAAAGAAGTGATGGTGAGATTGCGCGAATTTTTATGTACTTTAAAAAAGTTTCACACCGGACTTGCACCAAACGTACATTCATTTTACCCCTTTTCTTTTTCGAAAGAAAAATCACCGAAAAGATTTTCGTACGAAGCGACAGTTGTGGCCGTGTAAAAGTTGAAACGTTACATTTGCAGTTTCTGTTCACCGCGGATCAAAGTGATCCGCAACGATAGAGCTCACTCGCGCTCGATTGCACCCGAGACGATGGAAATTATTTTTTTTCCGCTACCCGTAAAACAAAACAAAACAAAATCTCTTCTCAAATACCACGGTGTAATCGAGTCTCTGTTCTTTTCTTTTTCCATAGCATCATCGGAAGAAACTTCAAGGCCGAAGGCTCGACTTCGACTGCAAGCGAAGACGCCAGGCGAAAGGTAATTCAATGTGTTTTAACACACTTTCAAAGTACGAGCGCGCATTCAACGCAATTCGCCCGACGAGCCTCTACTCGTCGATGATATAATCGTTTCGCGATGCACGAAGAACGAATTAGAAAAAAAAAGAAAAAAAATGAAAATCATTGTTGCATGTTTGTTGGTTATATAACTTATGTCAATTAAAAAAAAAAAATGGCATGCACGAACGTTAGCCATTGGGAAGATATCGTCGAGTCCACACTTGGGTAGTCCAGCGAGATCGAGCACACCGACTTCCTACGTGGGTACGTCAAGCGGAGTATTATAGTTGAAAAATGAGAAAACAAAAACAAATAAAAAAACCTAAAAGTACCGAGGTTTTTTTGTAATTTTCTTGAGGACGACTTCGGTGCGGATACGAGAGAGGTTCTTTCCCCTTACGGAGTAATAAAATACTACGAATTATTTTGAAATTCCGAGAAATGGCCACACTCGGAAAGCCCAGTTCCGTTTTAAGGAAATACTTGCCGAAAAATGTTGAAACTCGACTACCGAATTAATTCCCGAAGTCTCCTTAACAGAAAATTAAAAAAAAAATACAACTCTTAGGAGTAGATAAAAAATTCACGCCAAGTTTCGTTTGAACGTTTAAAAGTGTAATCGCGCGACTGATGCTCTTTGTGTAAAGCGTCGGTTAATATACGAGGTCTGTTCAAAAAGTATCGCGAATTTTTAATTTCCGCGGTCTACGTATATTCGATTTTCGATTTTTTCGTGGCGTTAGGTTGGTACCCATGTCCCTCACTTATGCTGAAAAAATCGGTCATTTTGAATGTTTAGTTAATTGTTGACAGCTGTTTTGGTTAGACGTGTTTTGGCTTGTCTTCGATTTTTGCGTAATCCAAAAAAGCAGCTTCCATTGCGATGATTGAGCTTTGGTTTCCACGTCATAACCATAAAGCCATGATTCGTCACCCAGTTATGACCCTCTGGAGCAAATTTAGGTCGTCTCGGACCGAGTCCAACAGCTCCTTAGTAATGTTAAGGGAGGGGTAAGGGTTTCAACGTTAAAAAAAACACTTTTTTTGCGAACCTTTTGTACATTATTGAGCATACTTTTGACAATGTTGTGTAATTTTTTCATGCAGAAATATTGAAGCATAAGCCCGTAACAGAGCTTCCCCCAGAACGTCTTGGAAAAAAAACAATTTGCGGTGTTCACTATAACTCGGCCGGAAATTATCTGAAAATGAAGAACCATGAAAATTTAGTCAAATTATAATCAAATCTTCCCCCCAACGTTCTCTGATAATTTTTTTTTTTCATTTAAAAATTTTTGGCGGCCATCTAAAGTGTGAACTGTTATTTTCCACGAAAAATTCCGCCACTTTGTGGGTGGGAAACACCCTTAATGTAAAGAAAAAAAATTTAACTAAACGTTGGGGGGAGGTATTTTATATGTAGAAAATGTGTACAAAGTTTGAAATGAATAGGTCAAGTAGTTTTTAAATGGCAGTGAACACGGACTTTGAAAAAGTAGTTTTGAGAAAAACGCGTCTAAAGTGCACCGCTAGCCCGACCGCCCGCAGCTGTTAGAGGTATAGCGTTAAAGGCCAGGAGATTAATAAGACAATAACTTCAAGAATATTGCTTAGATCGGTTTAAAATTTTAAAGACATTTTCTTGAAATGTTAAACAATAAGATAAGACAAAAAAAAAATTCGATTTTTCGAAAGTGAAAACCCTTACCCCGCCCTTAACGCGACACTGTTTTTGTTCTAAATTGAGCAATTTTGGCACGAATTTGGCGGCGACCCGTCTCATGCCCAAATCATTGGTAAAAATCGAATGGCACGAGCCAATCGATATGTTTTTTCTCGGCAACTTCTCTAACGGTGATTCGACGATTGGCCAATATTATTTTCTTCGCTTCATCAATGTTTTCGTCTGTTGTTGATGTGTTCGAGCGTCCGGAACGCCTTTCGTTGTTCGCATCTTCTCGGCCCTCTGAAAATATTTTGTACCACCGATAAACGTTGCTTTGGTCCAAAGTAGCTTCACCATATGCCACAGTCAACATTTGGAATGCGTCCGCGCACTTAATTTTGTTTTTCACACAAAATTTGATACAGATTCTTTGATCCATTTTTTGGAATAGGCAAAAATCGAAGACAAGCCAAAACACGTCTAACCAAAACAGCTGTCAACAATTAACTAAACATTCAAAATGGCCGATTTTTTCAGCATAAGTGAGGGACACGAGTACCAACCTAACGCGACAAAAAAATCGAAAATCGAATATACGTAGCCCGCGGAAATTCAAAATTCGCGATACTTTTTGAACAGACCTCGTATATTGACGGTCCGACATGTGTCTGAAACTTTGTGCCCTGTAACGAGTAAGTAGCGCTTATTTATTGACATGATAGTACGTTAAATTGCCGTCATTACTCGAAAGCAAATAGTATCACCAGACGCTCGTTTATCTCGCAAATCTTAGTTTGGCAAGAAATCTATTCTTGCCAATTCTTGGGATTCTGTTTATTAATTATCGTTTCGCGCAATATGACCCTGACGATATCTGCATCGAAAGAAAACCTTCATCTTTAGACAGCTATGAGTACCGTGTTGTTCATCGTACAGACTTCGCTCAAGTTTCTTTTTCTTCGTGGTGCGATTCTGTAGAGTTGCAATTTTTTTGTTTTTTTTTTTTGTAAACCTTCCTTAAGGGGACAAAACGAATATAAATTTTTCGACAGCTATAACCAAAGTGTTTTTTATCGTACAGACTTTGTTTAGGTGTCATTTTCTCCGTTTTTGCAATTTTGTAGAGATGCAATTTTTCTGCAAAGAAAATGAAACCTGAGCGAAGTCTGTACGATAAAAAACATGGCAGTTATGGCTGTCCAAAAATGTCATTCCGTTTTATTTCATTGAGGAACGCTTGAAAAAAGACGAAAAAATTGCAACTCTACAGAATCGAAAAATGAATAAAATCAGACCTAAGCGAAGTCTGTACGATAAAAAAACACGGTAGTTATGGCTGTCCAAAGATCATATTTTGTCTGATGCAGATATTTTCAGGGTAATTCGCGCAATCGATCTCCTCTTCGAAAGCCTTTCTCGAAAAAGTATTTTTCGCGTAATGTTTAGAGTTGCCAAAAAAAAATCAATCCCTTTGGCTTTTTCAGTAGAGTTTAATCGCGAGAAACGACGTGGATTTTTGTCTTTCAATCGACGAAACCAATGTCAATAGCGATTGAATGCTATTAATTTAATTGTCGTTCTAGTTTGTTTAGTTTTTTAGGGAGCGAAGTAACACCCGTAGTGCACTATTTAATTACACGTACGGCGCAACGTTTGCGTACAGGTTCTCACGTTTCAGACGATGAGATTCGCCAAGCGGAGGAAAAATTCGCGGAGAGTCTTCAACTCGCTCAAGTGGGCATGTTCAACTTGCTGGAGAATGACGTGAGTGCAACAAAAAAAAAAAAAAGAAAAAACTGAGAGAAATTTTTTTTTTTTTTTTTATAAAGAAACAACAACGGAACGATGATAGAAAAGCTATGATAAATCGCCGGAACGACAACTCTATCTTCTCGCGACAAACACACATGGTCTATTGCCAAATGGAACAATATTTTACCCTTTAGGTTTTACAGGTGGAACAGGTCGCTCAACTTGCGACTTTTAGCGAGGCCCTACTCGAGTATCATCAACAGTGCGTCGAGATTCTCAAGGTGCTCACGGAGACGCTTCTGGAGAAGTGAGTTGCTCAATTCCATTTTTTCCATTTCTTTTTCCCTAATAAAAAACGCAGTTGACCAATGCCGCGCACCGACAGCAGTGGACGCACCGCTGTCGGTGGTAATTAACGATATACGAGGGGGGGACCCAAAAAAAAACGGGAATTTCGTCATAATTTCTTTCTTTTTTAATATTTTTACATCAAATTTTGATCACCTTCAAAGTATTCTCCTTTGACCACAACGCACCTCTCCAAACGATCCTTCCAATGTTCAAAACATTTTTTAAATTCACTTATCGGGATGTTCTTCAGGCCTTCCAGCGATTTTTGTTTTACCTCCTCCACAATGGCAAAACGCTTGATTGCTGCTTTGTTTCGGGGTCGTATCCATAGGACCACGATTCATCATCAGTAATCACCTTGGAAAAAAGTTCAGGGTCCTCTTCGAGCTGATTTTGAAGTTCAAAACATGCCTGAAATCGACGCTCCCTTTGCTCGTACGTGAGAAGGCGAGGGACAAATTTGGCTGCAACTCTGCTCATGTGCAAATCTTTGGATAAAATCCTCGGAATTGAACTCCATGATATCCCAGACATCTCACAGAGTTGATCAATGGTTCGGCGACGGTCTTCACGAATGAGAGCATTGATTTTGTCGATGTTTTCGTCACTTCTTGACGTTAAGGGGCGTCCTGAACGGGGTTGGTCTTCAATCGACATTTCTCCATTTTTAAAACGTGAAAACCACTCGTAGACTCTGGTTTTACTCAGGGCAGCATCTCCATAAGCAGTCTTAAGCATTACAGTATTTTCCGCGGCCGATTTCCCCGACAGGAAATAAAATTTCACAGCCGCGCGTTGCTCTCGACAATCGGCCATCACGTTTTCGCCGAAATGGAAAAAAAGTTGTTTCACTACAAAAATTCCCACGGGCGAACCGACGCACTCACGGCGACAGAACTTCGCACACTAACTCAGGAGACGTGTCCCCAACGGACACCTGGTCGAGCAATGGGTTCCCCCACTCTCCCTCCCCGCCACAGCGCAATTCCCGTTTTTTTTTGGGTCCCCCCTCGTATATAATTATCGTTAAATTAAATTATTTGATGTATTTTTTTTTCTAAATTAAATTAAAAATTAAAGTGATTAACGATATTTTGTATTTTTGGCGATCTAGAAATTTTTTCTTCAATGTCAACCAAACGCCAAACGTCGTTGGAGCGTTCAATGAAAGTTTTAACGAATTCCCGGAAATTATAAATTATCACGCACACGTATATTTTTCCTTTGTCCTTCTTCGGAAATGCCCGTTTACGAGAGGCTCACGTCTCAAGAAGGAAAAAAAATTTACGCGAATGCGAGATTATTTTTTCTTCGCTGCGCAGAGTCCCAATGAGTTGTTTACGAGCGATTTCGAAAATTCGTTATAATTTGTGATTTTAGAAAGGACGAGGCAGCAAACCGGCCGAAATTGGAGTTCATACCGAAGACACTCGCCGATCTGAACGTCGAGGGTCTACCATCGTCGGATTCCATGAACGGTGGGAACTTCTTCGTAAACGGTAAAACACACGCATTTCACGGACACTCTACAGAAACGAATATTGGACATGGTTTTTTTTTTTTTTAAAGAAAAATTGTTTCTTTTACGTTGGAAACATTGGTGGCGCGTCTAACTAACTTGGATCGAATTGAATTTTGTGCGGGACGTCATGGTGGCCCAGAAAATTTCGTTTAAAATTATCCCGCTTTCTATTCTTCATCTCCCGATGTCGGATGCAAAAATCCTTTTTTATGAAAGACCCCGTTGCGAAGAAGGAATGAACGTGAAATCTCACACGCACAAAAACACACACACACATACACACACGCGCGCGCGCGCACGACGCATTCCTTAAAAGTTAGGGTCATACTTTGCGTCATACATGAATGTCTTTCCTGACACGATGTAGGGTCAAGTCGAGCCGGGTCTCCGGTCCACGGGGACGGCAAACGCTCGCAACTCGAGCTATTTCCGGCCGGAAACCCGCCGCAATCAGCCAACGGTAAATTTTGCATGTGTAGAGCGTCTCTGGCAGTTTTCATTATTATTTATTTTAATTTTTTGTCGCACACATTTTGTCGCGATGCCGCGGGAGATAAGAACCCAATGGCTATCCTTAGAAAGGAAGAAGAGAATAAAAACCGTTAATCTTTCGGGGCATGCTCAAAATCATCAGTTGACCGTTTGCCTCTTCGTGCAGAGGAAAGAAAAGGACGAAAAACCGCTTGATCGAAGGCTTTTCAAATTCAACTCGCTTCTTACGCCGTCAATAGCGTCCAACACGTTTTTTTTTTCGATCCTCTTCCCATTAGCAATAGCAAAGGCCTCCCGTAAGATAATTGAATTTTCATTTGCACATACACGATAGCATAGTTTAGATGCGACGAAAAAAAAAATATATATATTAATATCTGTAACAAGATAGCTAATACGAAAAAAAAAAACGTAATTTCAGCATCGCCGCTGCCATCGCCGAGCAAGTCCCCGGCAAGGACCCCAATGCCAAGGCAGCCCTGCTGCACGGCGCTCTACGATTTCGAGCCTGAAAATCCCGGCGAACTCGGATTCAAGGTAAATGTTATTTAAACCTGTTTGAAAAAAATTTTTTGTTAGTTAAATCTGTGTAAAAAAATTTTTTTTCTTCTTTCCTTCCCAACGACCGTCAACGCCGAATTTCGGAAAGAAATCTCACCGCTTGTTTTCTCATGTTTTTCTTTGTCCCAAAGGAAAATGACACGATCACCCTGATCCAAAAGATCGACGATAACTGGTACGAGGGAAGCGTGAACGGTCGTACGGGCTACTTCCCGGTGACCTATGTTCAGGTCGTAAATCCATTGCCCTAAACCGGTATCGATCATCAACGATGCCAAAGACCCTGCAACCGTTCGTTCATTCGCGTCTACGACCAAAACAACAATCCACGCTCTCCTGGCTCCCGCTCGAAGAAAAAGGAAAAGAAAGAAGAGAAGCTCGAAAAAAGGAACAAAAAGAAAAAAGAAAAAAAGAAAAATACTATTCGCGTTTCGCGTTATGGTTTTCAAGCTTTTACCCCGCGATCGACGAGAATTTTTTCCAACGTTAAAAATGAAAGAAAAAAAAAACAAAAATCTCCATCTATCTCTGCCCCGAAATAATCTAAAAACCCTCTATACGCATGTTAATGTACATATATATATATGAAATGTTATAGTGTCTTTTACCGACGTAAGAAACTTTTAAACGGCACGAAAAAAAAATGAAAAAAAAAAACACAAAAAAGACAAATGCAACACTGAAACGTAAAAAAAATGCACCTGGAGAACGTTATGACGCAACAAAACCTACCGCGACGTAACCGGACGATTCGACGGTGTAGCCATATTACTTATTTTTCTTTTGTACATTGCCGGGGAATTACGTTATTCGAGGTTTCTACATTGTTGAATTTTCTCGTTCGTTTATATAGACTTGTCGACTAATGGAATTACGTTTTTAGACAAAAGTTATTTGCACAGCCCGGATCTCGATGCTCGAAAAACTATCTGCACGGTCTGGTTCGCAACGAGTGAACTACTGAGAAGGCATCGAATTTTACAATCTATCTTATACGAGGTATTCTACATCAATTCGGTCACTTTTTTCATTTTAAACATTTTAAATTATGTAATATTTCGATAATTTACAAATTTCCTTTTTTTACATGAGTTTTGCGACTTAGCGACGACCCGAAAAAAAAAAATAAAATACAAAAATCCTTGTCGATGTGAAAAGAACCAAATTTTCTGGAAAAATTTATCAGTTTCCCTTTTGTGCACGGGCATCCCTTGAAATCTCGTTTAATGAAAAAAAGAGTTGTGCTACTTCAGTCTTCGCCAAAATTAAAATGGAATTATATTTTTTATCCGGAAAATGCGCAGCTTTTTTTTTCAACAAACTGATTTTTTCTAGAGAGGGGATCGAAAAGTATGATAACGTGATGGACATCATAAAATTCGATTTTTATTCTGGGGAAGACTGAAATGCACAACATTTTCTACTTTAAGGGGGGAAATACAAAAATCCTTGTCGATGTGAAAAGATCCAAATTTTCTGGAAAAATTTATCAGTTTCCCTTTTGTGCACGGGCATCCCTTGAAATCTCGTTTAATGAAAAAAAGAGTTGTGCTACTTCAGTCTTCGCCAAAATGAAAATGGAATTATATTTTTTATCCGGAAAATGCGCAGCTTTTTTATTCAACAAACTGATTTTTTCTAGAGAGGGGATCGAAAGGTATGATAACGTGATGGACATCATAAAATTCGATTTTTATTCTGGGGAAGACTGAAATGCACAACATTTTCTACTTTAAGGGGGGGAATGGGGTTAGGACAGCGTTTTCTCAATGATTTTCATGAATTTTTTTATAGTATAAAAAATGAATATAATTTATTGAAACTTTGAGAATATTTTATACATATATTTAAGTATATACTATAAAATTTGTACACATATATTTAAGTATATATGATAAAATATTAGCGACCCCATATTGCAGGTCACAGTCAGACTCAGCATTTTGCGTACATTCTGAAAGCCGCAATTTTCATCTGAAATCAAACGAGGTTGGAATTTACTTTTATCATATGTCTCTCTCTCTTCTCTATGTGAACCTAAATGCTATCAAAGAAATAGAAAATTGAATTTTTTACAGGGGTCAAAACAAAAAAGCATGATTTTTTGCCATTTTTTACAACTTTATTTGCAAAAAAAAAATTATTTTAAATACTGATAATATTCCGATTTTAGGTTCATATAGAGCGCAATACTATGAAGAAAGTAACTGCCAATTTTCAGAACAATCGGTTGAAAACTTTTCAAACTAGCGTGTACGCAAGTTAAAAAAAAGTCGTTTTCGAAAAAACGCGTTTGAAAAAATAGTACCAAGAAAAACAAGCAATATGGGGTCGCTAATATTTTATAGTACTTAAATACATCTATACAAATTTTATAGTATATACTTAAATATATGTATAAAATATTCTCAAAGTTTCAATAAATTATATTTATTTTTTATACTATGAAAAAATTCATGAAAATTATTGAGAAAACGCTGTCCTAACCCTGTTTCCACCCTTAATGGCTTATAACAATAGAACGAGTCGTAATTTTCATTAAAAATTTTGGGAACATATTTTTCAATAGTTTTACTAACAATTTATGAAATAAAAAGAAAATCGATTTTTTGAACCGTCTAACCTTATTGCCCCCCTTAAACGATATTTCAACGGGTAAAAGCCGACACCGTTGAGAAACTAAAATTTCTTTTCGAAAATTTGGATCTTTTTACATGGATAAGGATTTTTGTATTACTTTTTTTTTCAGCTTGTCGGTAAGCCGTAGAAATAATGTAAAAAAAAGGAACCTTGTAAATTATCGAAATGTTAAATAATTTATATCTCGAAAGCCAGTGGAGTATCGGAGCTGCAATTTTTCACAAAAATTCCTCAGACCGCATGCAATGAGATGTGAGAATGAGGTACAAATAAAAATCTTGGTTCTGGAAAAAAAGTGACCGAGTTGATATGGAATGTCTCGTATAAGGAAGATTGTAAAATTCTATGACTTCTCAGCAGTCCACTCGTTGCGAGCCAGACTGGCAAATTGTTTTTCAAGCATCGAGTTCCGGGACCAGATCATATGAATTAGTTGCGCTCGTCGGTAGAGATGAAAAATTGATTTAAGCGTATATTAACTCTCAATCACTCGACTGTATCACTACGTTTCAATCTGTATTTCGTTTTTATCGTTAATTTTTTTTCTCATTAATCCATACTGAATATTTTAGGCAAAAAAGTGAATGGAATCTCTTCCACAGAGTGTCTTTAACCACGTGCACCGAAACCCTTCCGTTCTTTTACCGTCGTGTCTCTTCGCAGCGTCGTCGTTCCGTCTTACGGATAATAATCCGATAATTTTCCGGAAAATTTCTATTTAAATCGACGGCTTCCGGAATTTTCGCGAATGATCGTGATTTCGTTCCCGTCAGACGGAGGCTTTGTTGTTCGATCGACGATATTTAGTTTATACGCGAATATATTTCATTGCGTTAAAGAGAGAGAGAGCTTATCGGTTGTTTATCAAGTCGATCGGTCGTTCGTGATGAATTAGTTTAATTATTTTTTTCTATCCTCTCATCCCTAACGCCCAATCTCTCGTACGACGACGACAATACCCGGACACCTTGGACGTGACTTTATTTGCCAGGGAAAATGGAAAATGAAAGTAATTAAAAGGACACTTGGGTTACAATATTCGTTGCCATGTGCGGTTTTTTAGATAATCTTTGACCGATATTTCCTAAGCGTAATACTTAAAAAAAAAACATTAGAGTATCTATGAGAAGAAAAAGAAATAACCAAAACACACACACACACACACATATATATATAAACAATATATATATATATTAATGACGACGACGATGATGAATTGTCATCGTCATTATTGATCTTTCTTTCTCGACTAGTTGTCTTATCAGTCTCTTTCCTCGTTGAATATCATCGAATTACGAAACGGAGAAACGATCGCAGGAGAGAGAACGAAGGAAAAAAAAAAAACAAAAAAAAAACACGTTGAACCGAATTTATTTTCAAATCGGAGTAAAAAATTGTTTTATAGGGCGAGCCTTGGCATCGGGTTGAGAATAATATTAGTTAGCAATTAACGTTTATTAAATCGTGAAAGCGAACGCTCTCGTGCGAAGGGACAAAATGTTATCTCCCCCCCCCCCCCCCCCCCGGAACTATTGTGAAACGAATATTTACAAACGAAAAAACACAAGAAAGATACGAACCAAAATAATGAAAAAAAACTTATACATTATTGATTCTCGCTAACGCACTACCGACCATCAACATTTTGTGATTGACACCAAAAAAAACCAATGAAGAAATGAAAAATTTGAAATTATATTCGGAAATGCGGAATGAGCGGAGACGAGGCGGAACTTTAATGAGTACGATTTTATTTAACGTTAACGAATTTGTGGAAGCTGCGACGCACACACACACACGTACACAGACACACGCATACTTTCGAAGCTCGAGATGTTTTTATCGATGTTGTGCGGTACTAATGTTCATGACAATTGCGTGATTCAACGAAAGACGAGGATCGCGATTAATATTCAGCGTTACACTGCGCGCGAGGCGAGATAAAAGAAAAATTAACGAGTACGTGTAATTGTATCCGATCGGTCTAATTATAAATTGCGAAACAATTTAATACGCGTAGATTATCGTCCAAGTGTAATGATTGTGTGTGCCTGTATGTGTGTGTATGTGTGGATGTGTATGTGTATGTTTATGTGTGTGCGTGTGTGTGTGTGCGTGTGTGCGGAAGGGGGAGGGACTTTTGAGTTTCGTACCTGAATAAAAAAAAACAAAAAAAAAAATAAACAACAAGGAAAGCCCGAAAAATCGGTTGCGTGAATTAAACAAAAATAAAAAATAAAAATTTGTCAATTAACGAATGGGAAACGAACGAAAATGTAATTTCCAAAAAAACTGTTTGAGCAACAGACAAATTTTGCAACATACACGACAGCAACATTTTGGCTGTCCCAAAACTAGCACGTCAGAGTATATAAAAAAAAAACAAATATGACCTCAGTAAAAGTCTAGTGGTTTTCGAGAAAAATCGTTTTTTTTTTGATTTTTCGGAAAATAGCTACCTAGTACTCGTTATTCTTTTACCATTGCCACGAAAGTCCAAATCGTTAACAAATCAAAGTCCAAATTCACACCAAATCCTAAAGTGGTCAGAAACGCAAACGAAAACAGCGAGATAACAAGGATGGCTCCGAAAAATTTAAAAAAAGACGATTTTTCGGAAAATCGCTATTCTTCTTATCTCGCTGTTTTCGTTTGTGTTTTTCTGACCACTTTAGGATTTGGTGTGAATTTGAACTTTGATTTGCTTAACGATTTGGACTTTCGTAGCAATGATAGCAGAATAACGAGTAGAAGGTAGCAATTTTTCGAAAAATCAAAAAAGACGATTTTTCGCGAAAACCATTAGGATTTTACTGAAGTTATATTCGTTTATTCTGATAGATCCCAAGTCAATCTAACCCCCGTGACCCTCTGACGTGCTAGTTTTGGGAGAGCCTGTATAACATACGTACTAAAAGCTCGAGTGAATAATATGCAAAAGAGTTTCGAGAATTCGACGCGATTCGAGGCACAGCAATAAAAGCGAGCAAATAATAAAGAAAAAAGAAAAAAGCAAAAATAATAATTAGGAAACCCACGCAAATTTCCGATAGAGAGCGCACGGCGTTATAATCATAATGAAAAATAAAAGTTTCATCCTCGTTGAAGAGAAACAAGATTTTTCAGGAAAAAAAAACGAAAAAAAAACGTCTACGAGCTCTGAGAATCACTGAGTGGGGAAAACGACGAGAAAGCGGGGAATTTGATGAGTCGCCATTTTTAAATTAGTATACTGTCCGAGTCAAAGTTCGAATCTGCATATTTATCGTATCGAAGAAAAAAAGGAAAAAAACAATTGAACGGATTTGGCAACGGAGAAGAAAAAAAAAATTAATTATACATACGAAAAAATCGGTATCCTATTCTATAAATGTTGGCTATTGTTAAATGTTGAATATTGTTCTGCATGAAGCTTTGTCGTTCGGACAACGAGCGTATTCATTTGATAGGGAATTAACGAAAGATGAGAGGGCAAAAAAATAAAACGAGGACGCTAAATACCGTAAAAAAATGACAAACGTTTGAAAAAAATGAAAATGAATATAAAAAGAACCAAACGACAAAGCCACTTGCATTCTATACTATGTAATCTAAGACCGTGTACGGGGTAAGGTGCGCTAAGAGACAGAAGAAGAAAAAAATCAACGAGTTACCCTCGAGCTCGTTCATTGATGCAATTCCGCAAAGAGGCTCGGAAAAATAAAAATTAAATGATTGAAAAAAAAAAGAAGAAGGGAAAAAAAAGAAGAAACTGCGCGCCAATGCTTTCGTACGCGCTGCTTGGGGATCGAAAAAAATCTACTTCGATTCGTTGCAAGAGGAAAAAAAGAAACGTCACTCCGCGCATCCGAGGTCTGACATAAACACAATTGACGAAAGAAAAAAAAAATAAAAATAAAAATAATAATCCAATGAACGGGAAACCGCGATAGTTAACGAGACTCTCTGGTTGCCGATTTCTCGGCGGAGACGGTAGCGAATAATTCACTTATTTTTTTATAAGCGTTAGAAAAATTCTCGCTCTCTCACTGTAATCGAGCGAGAGTCTCGAATCCCCGAAACGGAATCGTAAATCTTTGTCAGCCGTGTAACATAATAATTCGTGTTTTTTTTTTTTTTTTCGTTCCTTTCCGTAACATGCTTTCCGTTACTTTCTTTCTTCTCCAATAATTCTGTCTCTCGCCACGTTCGTTGATGATTTATAATTGCGCGGGTGTCAGGCAAAACGACCCGGGGGATGCTGAGGAGTGACACACTTTCAGACAATACATTACGATTAATTAAACTTACATAACGCTAAATTTAATCTTAACTATTAATTATCGACAAAAAAAATGAATAAAAAAAATAATAAACTCCGATTTGAGGAAGAACGATGTAAACGATTATACAATTTCCGGTCAGTGCTAAATGAATATTACGATAAACAATTAAGGAAATAAAGTGTGCTCTATGTCAACGCGGGTTTATCGGCCCTGTTAATTATCCTCATTCATTTGAAAACTCGATAAGTGGGCCCCGTTGATCGGTGAATTAATGTTTCAGCGAAAAACATTAATTACGAATATAGCGCCGCCCATGACGTTTATATTATATTATTGTACACTTGTAGGGGAACTTGAAAAAAAAAAAACCTTAAAAAAAAACAAATGTATACGTAAAAACTGTCTCATGATATCTCTTCTAATATCTTGGAAAAAAAAATGAAATCCCTTTATACATATTCTACTATTATTATTAGTTAAGTGTGCCATTCTACCGGAGATGCCGTAAACTTGGCGTGCATGGTTGAATTTCGAGATTTAAAAAAAATAAAATCTTGATAGTCGTTTAATGGGAAGCACCTAAAAATATGTGACGGGTCTTGAAAGGTCAACAGGCATATACGCTGTGTAATACTATAAGTATGTATTGTAACTATTAGGGTTCCTTTGGGGAGTGTGTGGGGCGCGTCACGCTGAGTAAAATGTTTTTTTTTTATTGTCCTACGATCAAAATTGAGGTTTAAAGTTCGCATTGTTCGTTCAATGTAATTAATATGCTGTGCATCGTTGCAGACCTTTATTCGATCGTAACTTGTGCAGTTCATCTCAAGTTGATCTCAAGTTCATCCCAAATTGACTTCTAATTGATTCCAAGTTGATCTCAAATTGACCTCAAATTAATCTCAAGTTGATCTCAAATTGACCTCAAATTGATCTCAAGCTGATCCCAAATTAATCTCAAATTGATCTCAAGTTCATCTCAAATTGACCTCAAATTGATCTCAAGCTGATCCCAAATTAATCTCAAATTGATCTCAAGTTCATCTCAAATTGACCTTAAATTAATCTCAAATTGACCTCAAATTGGTCTCCAGTTAATCTCAAATTGACCTCAAATTGGTCTCCAGTTGATCTCAAATTGACCTCGAATTGGTCTCAAATTAACCTCAAATTGACCTCAAACTGACCTCAAATTGGGCTCACATTGATCTAAAGTTGACCTCCAGTTGATCTCAAGTTGACCTCAAGTTAATGTCAAGGTGATCTCAAGTTGATCTCAATTTGACCTCAAGCTAATGTCAAGGTTATCTCAAGTTGATCTCAAGTTGACCTCAAGTTGACCTCAAGTAGAGATCGATATAAGAACAGGTTGGGGTCTACAACAATGCAAAGTTTAAACGTCGATTACTCGGTCAATTTTGGTCGTAGGACAATTTAAAAAAAAGCGTTTTACTCACCGTGACATAACCAAAGGAACCCTAATAGTACAATACACCCTGGCTATATATACACATATGTTTGATCAGAGAAAAATTGAGAACAATTTTGGAAAATCAAGTAACGAAGGAAGCAATATGCAAGCTTCTATAATTTCCACATTGTTTTCCTGACTCCGATTACAACAACGAGACTATTGTTTAATTTGAAAAATTCATCATTTCACAAAATCTCAACCCTTTCACCGACTCGCCCTAAATACCAAATATCATTCGATTATACTCAATTCGTGAGAAAAAATTTAGTTCAATAGTTGACAAATTTCGAAATAATGACGGACGTTTTTTTCTTTTTGGGAAATTCAAGAAAATTCGAAATTCGCTAACATTTAAAATCTACACCTGCCGCGCGTTGCGCTGGCTGAGAGGAATAAAAATCAACACAACGATGCATATGCCATATTTGGAGTCGTTGACGGTGATAGTGCGGAAGCAGCCCTATCATTTGCAGAGTTAACCAAGCCTGCGACATGATTTAACAGCGGTAGAGGGTACGCGCGAGGGTTGGCCTATATTATGCATAATGCATGATTTCTTCTTTTTTTTTTTTTTCGGTGGACATATAATTGTATGCGATATTACCCAAGGGACTTGGCTTCCCAACGCGGTAACAAGGCGTATACCATAATCGCGAATTCACCAAGAAAAAATTCACCTCTGTGCCAAGTGTATTAAGTGTATATATATATTTATATCGGCAAAATAACGTCGAGTCGAGGGGGATTGAGTACGAGAACAATCCGTGAGATGGAGCTCGTGCGACATATATCCGAGTCGGGAAATGGTGTTACATGTACGGAGATTTTCGACTTAGAAATGTTTAGACCGTACCTTCTTTTTTTTCATTTATCGGGACCTCACCCAACGATAAATTACTAGAAGTACATCTGACACGAAGCACCAAGCTTGTGATAAATTATTTACTACCGTCGCCTCATCAATGTCCAAAAAAAGTATTTACCCTCTCATTCAATATTATTATAATGTTCCTTTAACTATTAACATGCAATTAATTGACTCGTTATACCGTATATATACTAGGGCGATTTTTTTTTTTCGACTATTTTATTTTTTTTCAGTCCGCACCCGAAATTTTGTTGGATATGTCGAAAAAGAAATTCCCTGAAAGTAACAGCCCTTAATATTAATTCTAAGTACTTTCCCAAAGCGTGAGAAGATTTTCCATCTAAAATACACGTAAATCGAATTTTTTTTTTTCAAATTTCTATAACTCAGCCGCATTTTATGCTATCATATTATTCTTGGTTTCGATTTACTCAGAATAAAACAATCTAAAAAAGTGCCTTTTGCGGCGAAAGTGTAAATTGTACTGGTGAGTTGGTACGGGTCACTGAAGTTGATTTTCACCCAAAATTCTCGTTTTTTTGCGGTTATCTCCGAAACAATTAACTTTACGAGAAAAATACAAACGAAAAATTTGTTGGAAATTTAATTTCCTATAAAAAAGGTCCTATCGACCCAATTGCTTAGATTAATATTTCTTGAGATATTGATCTTTTTTTATTTTTCATTTTTTTTATTATTTATTATTTCTTATTTTATAAATTTTATACTACTCGTAAGTTAAAGTTCAATATCTCAAGAAATATTAATCTAAGCAATTGGGTCGTGAGGGCCTTTTTTGTAGGAAATTAAATTTCCAACAAATTTTTCATTTACATTTTTTTCGTAAAGTTAGATGTTTCGGAGATAACAGCAAAAAAACGAGAATTTTGGGTAAAAATCAACTTCAGTGACCCGTACCAACTCACTAGGACAATTTACACTTTCACCGCAGAAGGCACTTTTTTAGATTGTTTTATTCTGAGTAAATCGAAATCAAAAACAATATGATAGCATAAAATGTGGCTGAGTTATAGAAATTTGAAAAAAAAAAAAAATTCGATTTACGTGTATTTTAGATGGAAAATCTTCTCACGCTTTGGGAAAGTACTTAGAATTAATATTAAGGGCTGTAACTTTCAAGGAATTTCTTTTTCGACATATCATTAAAAAAAATTTCGGGTGGGGACTGAAAAAAAAAAGTCGAAAAAAAATTGCCCTAATATATACAGATGTTTTTTGATCATGTTATATTTCCTTATTAGATCATCGATCAGTTAAACGATATATATAGATATTTAAAAAAGAATTTGTACAAAGTCTCCATATCGACGAGACAACGTTAGTAAATATTGTCTCGAATATGTTATGAGCTACAAGAAGTTTTTAAATGTATCAGGAGCCATGGAACTTGCGAGCACATAGAACTTGATTTAATTTTTCGAACGTTGGTAGCTGCTATACGCCAACTTCACACATATCCATTTGATGCCCAATTACAGAGTCTCGAGCTTTTACAACCTCTCTTCTTTTTCGCCACAATATCTTACAAACGTATTTCTCGTGGCTCTGATGGAACGTCATAAAAAAAAAAGCCGAGAATATATTCCAGGAAAGGGATGACTTTTTATTCATACTCTGTGCCCACTCGAAGAATGAAAAGCGCCTTTTTATTTCTTCAGGATATTTCGTTCGATTAATGTTTTTTTTTCATCTTAAGCGTTGTGGCCACGGTAGCGGGTATAAAATGGTATGCACATTTAACAATTTTGTTTTTGTATGAAAAGCGGTTTACTCATAAAACTAATTACACATCCATTTAGTATAAATATCAAGCTAATAAAAAAAAAATTTTTTTGTTATACAAAATGGCCAACTATTTGCTTTTGGTATCTTTTTTTTTTGAGGCGCTCCACCGCGTGACATTTGGCATCCACAATTTTTGACCTAGAACACAAAGAAAAATTCTCGTTAATCTATATCAGAATACCTGGACTAGTACTTACGGAATTTATGATTAATTAAAAACTTTCCATTTTATGAGCATCTTTATACGAAATTTTCCACTGGAAATTCACCTTTTAAGTTCAGATACCGACAATATTCGAATAAAACAATATTTTTCAAATTCCGTACGTACTTCTCTAGGTATTCTGATGTTGATTAACGAGAATTTTTCTTTTTGTTCTAGGTCAAAAATTGTGGATGCCAAATGTCACGCCTCAAAAGAAAAAAATACCAAAATCAAATAGCAGTAGTCGGCCATTTTGTATAACAAAAAAAAACAACAAAAAATATTTTTTATTAGCTTGATATTTATACTAAGTAGATGTGTAATTAGTTTTATAAATAAATCACTTTTTCATAGAAAAAAAAAATTGTTAAATGTGCAAATGATTTTATACCTGCTACCGTGGCGATACCCCTTAAATTATCCGAGAAATAACAATTACGCATTCTTTGATTTTTCTTTCCTTCGTGTCTTCCGAAAAGCAGCAAGTTTATTTTTTTTTCACTCTCTCGCTGCGGCTCTACTTTTCTCGTGACGAGCAGGGAGGATTTAAATCTAGATGTATATATATATTAACGTGCATTAAAAGCCATCAGGAACGAGCGTAAGCTGCTTACCTCCCGCAATTAAAATGTTTTTCTTTAAATAGCCGCTTAGGCTTTCTCCGTGGTATATTGTATATAAAAGAAAAGTAATGGAGAGAGAGAGAGAATTGAAACTATATCTATACGTGTGTTATTTTATATTTTATATAGATTCGAATCGCCATTAATTATTCGTCAAACACACGAGGGAGACATACGAGAATCTCTGAATCTCGAACTCTGCGTAACATAATCCAAATGACAGATCTTTTCACGTCTATTCAATTTTATTTTTATATCCTAATACTCCCTAACTTTGATGCTAGAAAACGGCGGACTAAAGAGACTCGGTTGCTGCATCGCGAAACTCTCATTTCTACGCCCTCGGAAGGAGAAAACGTCGACATTTGCAAAACCAATTTCCCGGAACATTAGCCACAGACGATGGTTTCTCTCCCGCGAGTATCGGCCGTTTGTTGCATACACTATAGCTATAATATATTTGCGAGTTTGTAAAAAAAAACCGACGATATATACATATGTGTACATATTTCCGATCTCACGATTCTCGAATCTATATACACACTAGGACGATTTTTTTTTTACTTTTTTTTTTCAGTCCCCACCCGAAATTTTGTTGGATATGTCGAAAAAGAAATTCCCTGAAAGTTACAGCCCTTAATATTAATTCGAAGTACTATCCCAAAGCATGAGAAGATTTTCCATCTAACATACACGTAAATCAAATTTTTTTTTTTTTTTCAATTTCTCTAACTCAGCCGCATTTTATGCTATCATATTGTTCTTGGTTTCGATTTACTCAGAATAAAACAATCTAAAAAAGTGCCTATTGCGGCGAAAGTGTAAATTGTACTGGTGAGTTGGTACGGGTCACTGAAGTTGATTTTTACCCAAAATTCTCGTTTTTTTGCTGTTATCTCCGAAACAATTAACTTTACGAAAAAAATGTAAATGAAAAATTTGTTGGAAATTTAATTTCCTACAAAAAAGGCCCTCACGACCCAATTGCTTAGATTAATATTTCTTGAGATATTGAACTTTAACTTATGAGTAGTATAAAATTTATAATATATGAAATATTAAATAATAAAAAAAATAAAAAATAAAAAAAGTTCAATATCCCAAGAAATATTAATCTAAGCAATTGGGTCGGTAGGACCTTTTTTATAGGAAATTAAATTTCCAACAAATTTTTCGTTTACATTTTTTTCGTAAAGCTAATTGTTTCGGAGATAACAGCAAAAAAACGAGAATTTTGGGTAAAAATCGACTTCAGTAGGCCGTACCAACTCACCAGTACAATTTACACTTTCGCCGCAAAAGGCACTTTTTTACATTGTTTCATTCTGAGTAAATCGAAACTAAGAACATTATGATAGCATAAAATGCGGCTGAGTTATAGAAATTTGAAAAAAAAAAAAATTCGATTTACGTGTATTTTAGATGGAAAATCTTTTCACGCTTTGGGAAAGTACTTAGAATTAATATTAAGTGCTGTAACTTTCAGGGAATTTCTTTTTCGACATATCCAACAAAATTTCGGGAGGGGACTGAAAAAAAAATAGTCGAAAAAAAAATCGCCCTAATATATCTATTATGTAGGTTCGATCTTCGTCTCTGCCCGAGGGAACTTTGTCCATCTCTCATACAGCGCACACACAATTACTGGGAAAAGAGTACTATTGTCGAAACAATACAAAATCCTATACATACTACAATGAAAGGAAAAAAGCTTTCGCAAGAGACAGTTCCCGAGTAATGACTTGAAAAACCTCAAAAGTGCAAGGTTAATCGCACAGTTCGTCGTAGGAGCACGTCGAACGTTTTTATGCTCGTCGAAACACCATTGCAAATAAAACTTTGAGGAAGTGAATTCGTTCGACGAAGAATCATACCGAAAACGATACATTTTCAGACTGTGAACTTACACATCGCGTTGAAAATCTCAATTTGCTCGCAATCATGTTGACTAGTGGCTTGCATCGCGGGTTTGACAATTGGGGTACCGCCTGCCGTCACTTTCTTCTTCTTCGTCCTCTTCCTCTTTTTTTCCACCGCAATGTATTCCGCTTTTTGTTTCCGTTAGACCAAACACGCGACACTGAACTGCGTTGGACGGAAAACTGAAAGACGACGCGACGTTAAAAGCGGTCAGAAACACATTAGAAGGCGTCAGACGGCCATGTTGTCAAGACGATCGGGGTGAGAGGGCGGCCATCTTGATAAATAGATCGATGTCTCAGTGGCGCCAATTTCAAAAGTACCACAATTCCTCAAGCTTGAATAGCGTCATTTCTACCATATTCCCCGACATTTTTAACAAACGATTTATCGTTTCGACAAATAAAGTAATGAATTGTGTGAAATACATAAAACGTAGTGGTACAGAATCGACGAAACAATAACCATGTTTATTGAAACATTACCTTCGACTTTATGTTCATGTTTTATTCTCTTCGTATTTCTTATTCGCAACGGTGTCGCTGCGGTGGCGTGATTTACCGCTTACTTCGTCATCACCGACGACCGATACTTATATCGCTAATAGAGAAAAGCTCGGAGCGGACTCGGTACTAGCGACTTTCGTGCGCATATGTGGTCCGGAGATCCGAAATTCTGCTGACGATCGCCAAGGGATTGCCGTGGATCGAAGCTTCGAGGCCTCTCGTACGCACCCGTTAAAGGTTCTGCCCACTGAACCGCGAGCTTATTGCTACGCGCGACATACACGTACAAAAATACATTTATGTAACGGAGGGAACGTTTGTGTGCGCGGGGTAACTTTCGAGGATGCAGCAGTAGGAACGTTCCCTGAGGACCCTAACAGCGGCGTTCCAACGGGATATAGTATGTATATCCACGCGAGCATCGATTCAGGAGCGAAACACGTACGACAAAGAATGGAACGATATCGAAGCGAGTAATTGAAAGAGATTTTACTTCGTTTTTTTTTCTCTCCCAATAGACTAACATAAATGTGAACGAGATTAAGGGGGGAAATAAGATTAGACGGTTCAAAAAATCGATTTTTTTTTAATTTCATAAATTGTTAGTAAAACTATTGAAAAATATGTTCCCAAAGTTTTAAATGAAAATTCCGACTCGTTCTATTGTTATAAGCCATTAAATTGAGTAGCTCTCCTTCAGTAGCTCTCCTCACTATTTTTTCAAACGCGTTTTTCTGAAAACGACTTTTTTTGAACTTGCGTGCACGCTAGTTTGAAAAGTTTTCAACCGATCGTTTTGAAAATTGGCAGTTACTTTCTTCATAGTATTGCGCTCTATATGAACCTAAAATCGGAATATTATCATTATTGAAAATAATTTTTTTTTTTGCAAATAAAGTTGTAAAAAATGGCAAAAAATCATGCTTTTTTGTTTTGACCCCTGTAAAAAATTCAATTTTCTATTTTTTTCATAGCATTTAGGTTCATATAGAAGAGAGACATATAATAAAAGTAAATTCCAACCTCGTTTGACTTCAGATGAAAATTGCGGCTTCCAGAATGTACGCAAAATGCTGAGTCTGACTGTGACCTGCAATATAGGGTCGCTAATATTTTCGGTGTTTTTCAATGAAATTCTTCAAAAATATTATAGTATATACTTAAATATATGTATAAAATATTCTCAAAGTATCAATAAATTATATTCATTTTTTATACTATAAAAAAATTCATGAAAATCATTGAGAAAACGCTGTCCTAACCCTATTTCCCCACTTAAAGCATTGTCGCTGGTTCAGCTAGAAGGAAAAAGAGATTGAGGAAAGTATACATCTGTATATAGAGGAATGATATTATATTAATTTATATTATATACATAGTTGATTCGATAACGATTTTATTATAATTTTTGTCTTACACGTCATAATACGAATCGATAACGTCCAATTACGGAATTACTCATATCCGTTTCATAAAAATTACCTTGTTGTCATCACTTCATTAACGATCTTCGACGTATTCGGCCTCATCGACAAGTTAAGATTCCACGAATATTCAAGTTAAAGTCGTTAATTTCCGGTATTTTACCTCGTTGTTGTAATAATCATTGAAAAATTCGTTAAATCATTAACGATAAAAAATAAAATAAAAAATTCAATAAACAAAATCGTTCTCGTTGAACTCGCTCTTAAAATTTTTCCGCGGCATTATTGTTGCTATCTTTGTACAAAGATTTTGGGTGGTGAAATTTCACGTCGAATCTCACCTTATTGACTTGACCAAATACGTTAAAGCGTCGGCTCGAGATATACGGTGGTGAAAAATCTCAAAGTTACATTTCGCCCGTGTGCGATCAATGGTTTGATAGACTAGTTGTTTTTTTTTCTCTTCTTTTTCTATTAATATAACAAATAATATTAAGATTGAGAAAAGTAAAGTTTCGATCTACGTCAAAGCCGTTGGAACGTCAGAAGATCCTTTTGCAAATTGTCTATAAGCGAAGTTTACAACCCTTGAGACTCATAAACTTCCAATTAATTGATAATACTATTCACAAAAAAAAAAAAGAGAGCAGCACCTATACTCTTTTTCGAATCCCTCGAGTCTCGTTACCGTACATATTTACATCTAATTTTTTTTTCATAATCTACGTAAAAGTGACTAGAATACAATGATAAAAGAGTCTATATAGGGCCGGCGTGTCTCTTTTTTTTTCACCCGATCTGAATTACATAATCGAACGGGCAGTTACCCTCTTATTGCTCTATAATATATCGACGCTGCTTACGAAAAGTAGCACGATTCGAATTTCTTACAAAAACTAACACGTTTCGAATTCCATCACGAAAATCAACGCGTCTCGATATTCGACGCGAAAACTAGCATATTTCGATTTGCACTGGAAAAAGTAGTATATTTGGAGAACTAAATCGAATAAGATTCGGAACTTTCACAAATGTTTTAATAATTTTTTCGGGAGCACTATAAGGAATAATTGAAAAACATTAAGGCGGTAGTCTGGTCTAGAAATTTGAAAAAATCGATATTTTTTTATTTCATTTTTTTATTCCTCAGACCTTTCTTCATACGCTCCTGAAAACCGTTTATTGATATTTCAAAAATTAGCCGAGAATTAAAAATTATAAGCAAGCCGCGCGCTCAGGTAGCGCGGTCGGGAAGCAGCTAACGCAGAGGGGCTACTGAATCGCTCATTTAACGGTGTCGAAACTTTGAACGCGTTTATCTCGGAACTATGTTTTTCAAATCGGCGCCCACGATATCTCGATAACTAATGGACCGATCGAGCTCAAATTTTGCACGTACCTTAGGTAGCCTGTTCCTGAGGACTGGTAGCAGAATTGAGTCGAACAATAATTTTGCCGACATTTTATAACTCGTCGAATACCCGAAAATGCATGAAATATCATTAATGAAAGTTCAACAGGCCGCCATTTTGACAAAAAAATTTTTTAAGTACCAATTCTGCTACCAGTGCTCAGAATACTCATACAGATTGAGAATATATGTATATTTTTTTTTTCAGATGCATACAACATCGTCCAGAGTGGGCGCCGATTGAGGCGGCTGTCGGCGCACCGTGTTGCAACAAGGCAAAAAACTACATGAAAATATTTAAAATAATTTTTTTTTTTTAATGAACAAGTATTCTCTAAGGATCAATAAATGCACGTGCTAAATTTTCATCAAGACAACTTCAACGGTTTAAAAATTATTGCACATTAGAAATGACGTCAAAAATCTCGCTCTAGACCAGGCTACCGCGTTAAGGGTGTATTGCCCGTACACCCTTAAACATTTATATTCGTTTTCTATTTAAAAAAATAGTAACATTATTGAAAATACGATTTGCAAATACGATACGCAATATTCCACCACTCCAAAACTAAAATTGTTCATCAATGATATTTTTCATGACGTCAAGTTTCGGAGTCAGCGATGGAATTGAACAAAATTATTGTTTATAAAAAGTATATTCTACTTACAGTCTGAAGAATCGTTCGTTGTGTTTTTATTTCATATAAAAAAAAAACACAATCTTGGAGTGATCAACGACTAAAGTATAAAGTACAGTATAAGTATAAAGTACAGTTGACAAAATCTTCGAAACAATCGACTGAGATATCTCGAGAAATGTCAGGTCTTGGACGAAGTAGCAAGAGGGAAAAGAACTGGCATTGTTATCTTTGCATACACCGCAATTGTTTTCAATTTTCTTTTCTCTAATTTTTTTTGACCATGGTTTTTTTACTCCAAAATGACGAGGCTATTGCTGTTTGCCATCTTATGATAAGGTTAGCCGACCAAAATTCAAACAGTAAAATATGTATGAAATAAATTCAAACAAAAAATAAAACAGTATAAAATGACGAGCATAAATATTTCGTCAATTTGGAGTAAAACAGGATGTTCAAAAAACGTGGAGTAAAAAATGAGAAACACTCCCAGTGATACTGAAACGTGTTAATTTTCGCGGTGAAAGTCGAAACCTGCTAGTTTTCGTGGCAAAAACCGAAACATACTAGTTTTCGCGCAAATTTTAAGCCTGCTTGTTTTCGTAAGAAATCTGAAACATGCTAGTTTTCGTGAGCAGCGTCGATATGATATTTCATTTTTTTTTCTTCTTCAATCCAAAAGAGAATATTCGTTCTCGGATCGACGCTGATTCTGAAATACACTTTAGCCGCTAATCGCGGTCATAAATTATTTCTCTTTCTTCAATTTTTTTTCTTTCTTCATTTCTTCTATGCGCGTAACGGGCCACTCTTTCGTCGGCCAAGAATTATACGAGAATTATACGTGACCCGGTACGCGTTGCTTGATTTTTTGTTTTTTTTTTTAAAGCTACTATCGCAATTCTTTCGGACGATCGATTTGAAATGGATTTGAAAAAAAAAGAATATATATTGCACGAGCGACGATTAATTCGTGGACGCTGGAGGACTGTGAACTTGACCGTAAAACATCCCTCGTGGCCGGCACGCCGAGCAGTCCGGTGTCGAACGTTCCGACGACTCACCCGAACCTGTAAAACGATATTTTGTTCGTGATGAAAGGAAACAAATCCTCCTCGGCCTCGCTCGTTTATATCTTCGCTCGTTTGCTTCGCAGCAATGTGCGAAATAACTGTACAAAGAGGAAAATAAAAATCGCGTACGAAGAGTAAATATTTTTCGTTATTTTTTAATTTTTTTCCGTTCCAACGTAAACCCTCGAGGGTTTTTACGTACGAATTTTCCCAATTATTCTCTCCTATCGCTCCCTGCCTAAATTCCGTAGCGTCTGCTTCTTGGCTATACTGTATATCGCATTCGTGGGCACGGGGAAACTGCGGAAGACCCGTGCCGATAAAGACGGCTTTTCATTTATCACCGAGTTTCCATTGTATTACCCATCGGAAACTCATAAAAACTGCCTTCGACTGCGACCAATACTGCTTAGCATTCGAGATCGTCAAAGCCGCCTACCGACTACACGCGTCCACCCCTATCGGTCGTTTTGAACTACTAGAATCACTGCCTGCGTTTCGCGCGCTGTTTTGTCGGTTAGGTTCGTCGTTCTACGATCTGAAGTATGACCGAATTCCGGCGCATGACCGAATTTCGAGCACGACATCGATAGACCAATCACAATGACGAGGAGTTAGCTTCAGAAATAAATCGCATTTCGAGATATGTCGTGACATGTCTTTTCTATACGGGGGAACACATTGATTTCGTAAAAGTCAAGAAGATTGAAAAAGAAAGATTGAGTTTCTCCAACGAGGGTACCAACTAGTTTGAAAATAAGTTTCGAACGCGTCCAGTGCTGTCGGTGCAAGGAGTAAATATCTTCAAAACGATAAAACCCATAAATATAACGTTTGTTCTTGAAAAACGACAAAAAAAAACACAAACAAAGACGGCAAACGGTTAAAATGAGAAAAAATAAAAAGGGAAACGAGATCAGTTCTCTTCCGAGTGTCGTATCTAACGTGCTTCCGTAATTTCGAAAATGTCACTGAGCCCGGAAAGGGAGGTACAGGATTGGGAAAAGGAGGCACTAAGCGTTACAGGATAGTTTTTCTTGACAACAATCAGGGAATCACGAAATCGGCTATTCATCGTTCAGCTCGTCGAGGTGAAGTCAAACGTATTTCTGGATTGATATACGAAGAAACTCGTGGGGTCCTCAAAGTGTTTCTTGAGACCGTAAAAAGGGGGAAACGAACGATAACTACATTTTTCAATTCTCTCCATAGCGATCGATTGTACATACAGAATAGAGAGCTTCTTCGTCGGTTAATCATCTTCCGTTTTCCCGCATCAACCGCAGAACCACTCCGTATTGGACCACCGATATCTCGTTATTTTCGACTTACGCCCGCGATCAGAATGGACCGCCAAAAACCATGATCTCTTTCAGAGCAATATACAGTGGGTCAAACAAGTATTCATACACCTTGTTTTTTTGCGATAACTTTATAGACATAAGCGATACGCAAAGAAAGCCAATTTTATTTAATAGTACATCGGATGCAGAGATAAACTGCAAATGGAGAATTTTTTCACAGGAATAATAGAAGAATTATGCCATAAAAACGAAAATTTTCGGGCAAAAAAAGTATTCATACACTTACGATTATAGCGAAAACCTACATCATCACAGTTGTTAATTATAACTTATTTTTGGTGTGCATCCCTTTTGCTTCAATTATCGCCTCGAGTCTCTTAGGCATGGATTCTACTAGCTTTTGCGTTCTTTCTTTTGCTATTTTCGTCCATTCTTCTAAAAGCACTCTTTGGAGATCGGATTTGTTTGTTATTTTTCTTTTTCTAATTTCTACATCCACCAAGTGCCATAAATTTTCAATGGGATTGATGTCCGGAGATTGTGGTGGTGTAATCAATTGTTTGCGGACATTATAGAGTAACCATTCCCTCGTATTCATGGCAGTATGTTTCGGATCGTTATCTTGTTGGAAGTAGAAATTTTCATCCAGGCCTATTTTATCTACACTCGCTTTCAAATTGCTGCGCAACACGTCCATATACTTCCGGGCATTCATTGTACCATCTATAAAAGCCAGATTCCCAACGCCACAATATCCCATAAAGCCCCAAACCATGGCGTTTCCTCCGCCGTGCTTTACAGTCGGTATTAAATTTTTCTGCTGGAGCTCGGTATTTGGTTTCGGCCAGACGAATTTTTTTCCATCAGACCCGAAGATGTTAAACTTCGATTCATCCGAGAATACGACACGTTTCCAAAATTCTATAGATTTTTTTACGTAGGTTATTGCGAAACCTAAACGTTTTTCTCGATTTATATTATTAATTAATGGTTTTTTTGCGGGCAGTTCTGCCGTATATTTGGGCAGAATGCAAAACGTTTCGAATAGTCTGGGGACACACTCTCTTCCCCGATGTTGACGCGACGTCATTCGCTAAACTGCGAGCACTTGTGAACGGTTTTTTTTGTAGCCTCTGTAACGATACTCCGACGCTCTCGTACCGTTAGTATTCTCGGTCGACCGGTTCGTGGCTTATTTTCTGTGCTGTTTCTTCTTTCGTATTTTTTTAATTATATATTGCACTGTTGCGAAACTTGGATTTAGTTCTTTACTAATTTTTCGATAACTTTCAACGCGTTTCCAAAGAAAAATCACTCTATCTCGCATGGATATTGATATTTCGCTTTTCTCTGTCATCGTGTCTGTTCGGAGCTTGAAGATCTACTACCGCATGGAATAGGTCAAAACCATCGTGTAAACGAAGACTTGTTTACATTGTACGCAGAGGTCAGACCGTCCGTGAGTGAATATCGAGGTTTAGCAGCTCAATCGTAAGTGTACGAATACTTTTGTGGCCCGAAAATTTTCGTTTTTTTTGCATAATTCTTCTATTATTCCTGGGAAAAAAATCTCCATTTGCAGTTTATCTCTGTACCTGATGTACTATTAAATAAAATTGGCTTTCTTTGCGTATCGCTTATGTCTATAAAGTTATCGCAAAAAAAAACAAGGTGTATGAATACTTTTTTGACCCACTGTATATACATAGACGTATATTTTTATCGAACGAACCTTCCATGTTTAAATGATTAAAAACACATAATTCGCATCTCTGAATATATCAATAAAACATATCAACGAAATAATTCTCACGTAAAATTGTTATCACAAACTACACGTTATATCACAAGTTTCAAAGTGCTTGTTGCCGGAAAAGAAACAGAAAAAAAAAGAAAAGAAGCGAATCTTTGAAAAATGTAATTTTCGGAAAGTGATATTTTTGTTATTTTTTTTTTTTTGTCAATTCAGGAAATTGAGCGGCGGTCATGTTGATATAAATCCGGCAAACACTTATTCGTATCCATCGGACGCGCGAGTTACTATATGCTGATATACGCGCTGATATAGTAAATACGTATATGTATTATATAACGGAGATCGCGGATCCAGCGCCGTCAGTGGTGATGTGGTGTTGTATATAAAACCATGTACATAATAGGTCGGAAGTCGCGCAAGCGTCGTCGTTTCGTCGCTAAATCCCGCCCTCAAAAACATCCCTTTCGTCCCTCCCCCGCTCACACCCCCACCCCCGTTCCAGTCGATCCGCAACCCTCTCTGCAAACGCGCCGAGAGTCACCCCTTGCGTTACCTCGTTACCAGCCGCCTAAAACAACCATAGCCCCTCGTTTCCCCAGTCAACACTCCGGCGGTAGCTACTAATTACTCGGATTAATCGGCGAGACTCTCTCGTTCGCGCGTTGACCCCCTCCGCAGTTCCGGAATTCACTCGAGATGTACTAATTATTACCATTTGATAATGTTCCAAGCAGCATCGGTAAGCTGGCTTTGCCATAAATGTGTGTTTATATTAGGGTGGTTCTTAATTTGGTGATGTTGGAAATTCTTTAGTATTGTTCCTCAAAAGTAATCAACATATTTGGAAAAAAAATTGGGCGCAAGCGGAACTTTGTCCAATAATTCTAACCCACCCCACCGAGCTGTCGAATTTTTATATGAAAAAATGCATGCATTCAAAATTTTGTTAAGAAAATTGTTTATTATTTTTAAACTATTTATGATAAAAGAATTTTATATAACCTCTTTTGTAGAAAATATAATGCTCTACAAAAAAGGCATCTTGTGAAATTCTCGTGAATCTAATATTTATCACGTAATTAGCAAAAAAGTGTCATCATTTATTCCAAAAGTCGATCATTATGGTCAAAACAGGAGTTTGACGTCGAATAGCTGAAATTTATTTTTCGTATGTATATAAGATTATGAAGAAATACGTAGCGCACTCAACAATGAAATGTAAACAATATTCAAATTTTCAATTTTATCAATTTTATTGTGAATTATAATGAATGATGTCATATATTTAAAAAATCAACTTACAGTAATGAATTACATCGGTTGGAGCAAAGTTGCTTTGTTAATATCAGGATATTTTTTTTTATATTCTTCAATTATTTGTACAATGAATTGTTTCTGATCTTCATCATAAGTGAGACGATCACTGTACTCTGTAATAAGTTTCACTCCTCTTTCTGCAACAACGTTAACCACTTTAATTCCTTTAACTATTTTTAAGCCTTGTAAATAATTTTCATTAGAAATCCACTCGCTCACATCGATATCAAAAAATGAGGAGTTGATTTCAAATCTTTCGAAAAATTCCATCGATTTGGAACTGATAAAGAAATCAATGTCCTTATCGATCAAAGAAGAAAAATTTATCATGAATGATAATAAAATTGATAAAATTGAAAATTTAAATATCGTTCACATACTGTTATTGAGTGCACTACGTATCTCTTCATATTTCTAATTGCATATGAAGAATACTATGCAGTTTTTCGACGTCAAACTCCTGTTTTGGCCATAATGATGGACTTTTGGAATAAATGATGACAGTTTTTTGCTAATAACGTGATAAATATTGGATTCACAAGAATTTTACAAGATACCTTTTTTGTAGAGCATTCAATTTCCTATAAAAACACAATATAACATTTTTCTATCATGAATAGTTTTGAAATAATAAACAATTTTCTTAACAAAATTTTGAATGCATGCATTTTTTCATATCAAAATTTGACAGCTCGGTGGGGTGGGTTAGAATTATTGGACAAAGTTCCGCTTGCGCCCAATTTTTTTTCTGGATATGTTAATTACTTTCAAGGAACAATACCAAAGAATTTCCAACATCACCAAATTAAGAACCACCCTAGTATATATAGATGGAATTATATAGGTGACGTAGAAAAAAAAAGAGAATAATTTATTAACTATATATTCAATGGAACGGACAATACATATGTTTGTTACGTATTAATTATTTCGCGAGCACGTTAACATAATTAACGCGCTCTCGAAATTAATTTTCGACAGTTTAGTTCGGTTTTTTTGTAAATGTCAACTTTTACGACAATTTAAATATCAGAAGAATTAAAAGAAGTACTTTTTTTCTCCAATTTCTTGCTCCAATAGACGCGAGAGCGATTAGTTTTGTAAACAACAAAATAAACAAATAAAAAACCATGTATTTTGTAAATCTATACATCTTACCTTTTAGTACGGTTAAATGCTGATAAAAGGCACTACCGCGCCAGCTCTTCAAACTCTTAATCGATTCAATATATCGATCGAATTAATTATCGACAATTTAGTTCGTTTTTATTTGTCAAATGTCAATTTTTACGACAATTAAAATGTCAGAAGATCAAAAAGAGTACTTTTTTCCAATTTCTTGCTTCACTGGACGCGAGGGCGATTAGTTTTTGTAAAAAAAATGAATGAACAAATAAGAAAAACCATAAATTTTATAAATCTATATGACATCTTACCTTTTAGTACGTTTAAATGTTGATAAAAGGCACTGCCGTGCCAGCTCTCCAAACTCTTGGTCGATTCGAGTTCCGGTTTGACGTCGCGAAGAGCCGCAGCCTCTTCGGCGATTTTTTCAGCCTCGCGTTCCTGCATCGCATAAAACGAAATTCAAAATGAAACATGGGCCATTGCGCGGCAGCGGTTAAAATGTTTCCTACTCCTTGGCGCGCGCGGGAGATTTGAAAAATCGATATTCCATCGTGTAATTACAATCGATAATGTACACCGTGCAATATGGTCCTATGTATTAGATTAAACCGTGTTTATATTTGCTGTAGGACGGGAAGATGGCGAACAGTCCCGTTCACGGTGGATGACCCGACTCGAATTTAATGCAAGTTATATATTTCCCCTGCTCCACCGTGACAACTCGCGCACCCAACAACGATTACACTCCACTCTTCCTGATCAACTACTCAGTTATGCAACAATAGCTCTGTTCCGAGGGGATGAGAAGGGCGACCGTTGAACGAGGAGCTCTCCACGAGACTTGTCGCGATCTATAATCTACATTACATTATGTATATATACCGAGAATAATGTTGCGTCCACGAAAGGCGCGGAGAAACGTAAGCGCGATGGTTCGTTTAATCTTTTGCCAACGCGAGAAAATAATATCGATTATTATCCCGTGCGTGTATTATACGTTTGAACGAGAATTCGAATAAAGAAGAGAATTATGCAAACGGCACGCTTAAATAAAAATAAATCGCCGCGATATGCATTTGTTACGCGCGTGAGGTTTTGTAAAAAAAAAAAAAAGAAATAACCCACGGAGCTCCATTAATGTCCTTTTTCTCTCACTCTCTTTTTTTTTTCATTCGTGACAATCGCACGCTCGTATCAGTGTGCCATAGCTTCGCTAAATAATTAAGGAGCCCGGATTACGCGCAACTCTCGAGCAGCGCAATAAATGTGGACACGCGAATATACATTTTTAAAACTACGAAAAGTATATGTATATAACGGTGGTGTGTGCGTCAAGTTTTACCGTAATATACCTTATGTAGGTAACGATGAAATCGAATGCGCGAAAGCTCGAAGAATACACGCCCGAACAATCTCCATCTAGCGGTGCATATTCGTACTGAAAGATCGCGAATAATCGTTCTTTTTCGTACGGGTGGTCCGTCGTACAAGCTTTTAAACCGGTAAACGAAAACAACTCTCGGCTCTTCTTATTGGCGGAAAATCTTTCGATTGGACGCAAGGATCTTTGTGGACGCTAAGGTCGATGGAAAACCAAAGAGATAAACGCATTTTGAGGTCGACGAAAAGTAAAAGAATGAACATAATCAATCGAACGATGAGAATCATTTCTCGGCGAATGTAACCAAGACTGTTATAGTCTGTGAAGGAAAAAAAATATAGAAACAAGAAAATAAAAGTGACTCGCACGTCGAAAATGGTTCAGATCCACGAGCGGCGATACGAGAGACCTCGAGAGGGACAGATAGAGGAACGCGCGGTTATATAAAAGCGGATTGGATCGGGTAACTTGCGTATTCACCGTAAAAGTAGGCGCACGTATATTTTGCAGGGGAGGATAAATAAAAAATTCATAGAGAAACTTAGAGCGAGGGGTTTGGTGTCACGCGTAACGCTCTCTGGTGTACGTAAAGCCCCGATGATTACATTTACATCGGTGCTGATATATTGTATCGCGTGTGTGTTGCGCGATCCATGAAAAACTCATTTATGAGTTAATTCTGGGTCGGAAACAAAAAAATCAATTATCAGCGCCAATTCGTTCTCGTATATGAAGGATGATCGTTGTTTAAGGGAGGAAATAGGGTTGGACCGTTCAAAAAATCGTTTTTTTTTAATTTCATAAATTGTTAGTAAAACTATTGAAAAATATGCCGTTAAGGGGGGAAATAGGGTTAGGACAGCGTTTTCTCAATGATTTTCATGATTTTTTTTATAGTATAAAAAATGAATACAATTTATTAAAACTTTGAGAATATTTTACACATATATTCAAGTATATACTATAAAATTTTTGAAGAATTTCCTTGAAAAACACCGAAGATATTAGCGACCCCATATTGCAGGTCACAATCAGACTCAGCATTATGCTATTTTTTTCAAACGCGCTTTTCTGAAAACGACTTTTTTTTAACTTGCGTGCATGCTAGTTTGAAAAGTTTTCGACCAATCGTTTTGAAAATTGGCAGTTACTTTCTTCATAGTATTGCGCTCTATATGAACCTAAAATCGGAATATTATCATTATTTAAAATAATTTTTTTTTGCAAATAAAGTTGTAAAAAATGGCAAAAAATTATGCTTTTTTGTTTTGACCCCTGTAAAAAATTCAATTTTCTATTTTTTTGATAGAATTTAGGTTCATATAGAAGAGAGACATATAATAAAAGTAAATTCGAACCTAGTTTAATTTCAGATGAAAATTGCGGCTTCCAGAATGTACGCAAAATGCTGAGTCTGATTGTGACCTGCAATATGGGGTCGCTAATATTTTCGGTGTTTTTCAAGGAAATTCTTCAAAAATTTTATAGTCTATACTTAAATATATGTATAAAATAATCTCAAAGTTTCAATAAATTATATTCATTTTTTATACTATAAAAAAAATTCATGAAAATCGTTGAGAAAACGCTGTCCTAACTCTATTTTCCCCCCTTGAGACACGAAAAACGGACAAGACTCTCCTCCCTTCGCGATTCGAAGTATCTCGCTGACAACGGATTCTCAAAGGGTTTTTCTTCGTTTTACTTTCGCGAGAATTAAAAAAGGTTTAACGTTTTATAGATTATACGGATAATTGAATGTTAATATATAAACGGCGATTAACCGACAGCTATGAACGCTACTCCTGAGTACCCCAAATTCGAATTTTCCCGCCAGTCCCTCTCGGTCCGCTTCGAGCGCCACTGAACACTTTAACCGCGTTTCTCTTTGAAATCACGTTTTTCGAACTGAGCGGAAACATAACTCGAACAGATTTTCGCCAATCGATTTGAAAATTTAACTGCACATTCGAAACTAGATTCTATACAAAAGTGCGCAGGATTTTTCTGTCATAGTTTTTTCATTACAAATTATCTGATGATTTTTTCCGAAAGTATTTAAACTTTTCAAAAAAAAAACATGCGCCATTTTGGCAAAAATGAATATACCGAAAAAAATCCTACGTACTTCCGTAGCTGTGATTATACGCAATCGAAAAAAAATTTGGTTATTTGTTCACGGTGACAATTTGCACGAGTCACATTTCCGCACGTGGACACATCCGAAAAAAAAACGGTGTAAACGAAGAAATGGTGTGCAGCCGCCATTTTGTAATTAATCACTACAAAAAAATTATGTTTTATAGTTCATTAGTAGTACAATAAGGAACTGTGATTAGAATTTCAATTCATTTGATTATTTCACTAAAAAAAAAATTTCAAAATAAGCCTACTTTTTTCGTGCTCTCGAGTGGTTTAATTTCTTATAAGGGGTGAAAATGATAAAGACGAGTAGGTAGAGGAGAAACTCCGTTGTACCAACATCGGTCACGCTATACTCGAGCTTATCACAACCGTCCTCGTACATCCAATTAATAGATGTACTTTTGCTTTTCCTCTCTTCACATTACGTCGTACGTTGAGAAGGAAAACAAAGAGGCATTTTTCAAATGATAAATCGCCAGGGTCCCTCTTTTGATTTCGCTCGAAATGACCCTATGTACCGAAAAAAAAAACGTGTTATATATACACGCGGGGAGTACATGGAGAGCGTTTATTATTCATCCGTCAAAAGTTACAATAGAACGTTATAAAACGCCTAGATACGTATCTAATTATCCGAGGCCCCTGTCTTTGGATTCGTGTTTTTGTAGCATCGAGCGATAAGTAGTATGTACGAGGAACACGAGTGGCAGGTGGTCGCAACCCCATTGACGTTAACTGACCATACCGTGCAGACGGCAAACCGTACACATACGAGCACAGTATGTACGCTACGGTAAAGGATTTCGTGTTTAATATTTCTCATAACGTATACAAATGTATACCGGGCAGCGATGGAAATAAAATAAGGGCTTAATTCGGATGACTTTTCCCGTTAAATTCCATATCATTTCCGCCCTTTTCCGACCATATTGACGGGCATATGTTCCCGCTCGTAATGGATCCACCATGGATATTCTTCGTCACGGACGGACGCGCGGTACGCACCGAGTAAATCACGATACGGTGTCTATCCCAAAGCACGAATCGACCTCGTGACCAATTTCATTCGCAACACTGTAGACGAGAAAGCGCGAGTTTATATAAGTACAAAGCTCATCCCTCGTTAACGATATTAAACCGCTCAGCCTTCATAGTTCAAGCTTGACTCAAATTTTTAACGCTCATTAATCATCAAAATGTTTATCGTTTTATTTCATCATTTCGATAAATCAAAACGAGGAACTTTGTAAAGGATTCCAAAGCAATTACGCTATTCTTTTGTCATTTAAAGAGTAATACGTGTTGTTTCGTTCGGGGAACCGAGAAGAGATGGAAAATTTGGCGAGAGAGACAGAGCGGATGGATCGTAAGCACCGACGAAGAATTTCAAGTAGCCAGCGACTGGCTACGTTCGTTTATTCGACTCGCGAAACTACACTTTTTCTCTTATTCGTTTTATTCCCGGTTTTCGCATTGTCGCAGCTTTGGTATTGCGCGAATCTTCGTCGCTTTTTCCATCAAATATTAATATCTTAGACGGGATAGCGACGATTTATGTATTATATTGTACTTTGGGAGAATTCGACGGTGGCGAAAAATCCGATGATTGAACAACGACACAGAGCCATTGTGGCGAGTGAAAAAATCATTGAGGAAGATGAGGACGATGTAACGAAAGAGGAAAATGGAAGTGAGGATAGAAGATGTCGAGGAATATGGAAAATACAAAATATGTATATTAGAGGGGGGAGGGGGTGTAAGAGAATGGACATTGTAAAATCCTGAAAAGGCACAAAACTACTACTACTACTTTGAGAGTTTGCTATGGGCACATGGAAAAGCCAGTTTCGTTGGAAAACTACTCCTTTCCCCTTTATCAAATAATCGTCAAGCTTCGTTGTGAACTCGGAGGAGTCTCAGCCGTTATCTCGCGCTCGTACAACCATCAAACACCGTATTATGTATCATGGGTAGAGATGCCTTGGCATATTTCAAAATCCGCCTAAACACTCGTCGAAGAGTGCCGATCTTTATCGTTGAAAAGTGTTAATTAGCGCGATTAAGAAGGAAACTAATGTGTACAAAAAAACGAAACATTTAGGAAGGCAGTGGAAAACTAGGAAAAAAGAGAAACAAACGACGGCGAAAGGAGAGGAAGTTGTAGAGGAATATGGAAGATACAAAATACGTTCGTAATAATGGGGAAAAATGTAAGGAAAGGGATGTTGTAAGATCCCGAAAAGGAAGATACAATGGAAGATACAAAATATGTATACCATGTAAGAACGGGGGAAAATATAAGGGAAAGGACATTGTAAAATCCCGAAAAGGTATAAAACTACTACTACTACTTTGTGAGTTTTCTATGGGCCCATGGAAAAGCTAGTTTTGATCGAAAACTACTCCTTTCCCCGTTATCAATTTATCGACGATGAAAAGTACAGAAAGTTGTAAAGGAATATGGAAGATACAAAATATGTATACCATGTAAGAACGGGGGAAAATATAAGGAAAGGGGAATTGTAAAATCCCGAAAATGTATAAAACTACTACTACTACTTTGTGAGTTTTCTATGGGCCCATGAAAAAGCTAGTTTTGATCGAAAACTACTCCTTTCCTCGTTATCAATCTATCGACGGTGAAAAGTACAGGAAGTTGTAAAGGAATATGGAAGTTACAAAATATGTATACCATATAAGAACGGGGGAAAATATAAGGGAAAGGACATTGTAAAATCCTGAAAAGGTATAAAACTGCTACTTCTACTTAGTGAGTTTTCTATGGGCCCATGGAAAAGGTAGGTTTGGTCTAAAACTACTCCTTTCCCCGTTATCAATTTATCGACGGTGAAAAGTACAGAAAGTTGTAAAGGAATATGGAAGATACAAAATGTGTATACCATGTAAGAACGGGGGAAAATATAAGGGAAAGGACATTGTAAAATCCCAAAAAGGTATAAAACTGCTACTACTACTTTGTGAGTTTTCTATGGGCCCATGGAAAAGCTAGCTTTGATCGAAAACTACTCCTTTCCCCGTTATCAATTTATCGACGGTGAAAAGTACAAAAAGTTGTAAAGGAATATGGAAGATACAAAATGTGTATACCATGTAAGAACGGGGGAAAATATAAGGGAAAGGACATTGTAAAATCCCAAAAAGGTATAAAACTGCTACTACTACTTTGTGAGTTTTCTATGGGCCCATGGAAAAGCTAGCTTTGATCGAAAACTACTCCTTTCCCCGTTATCAATTTATCGACGGTGAAAAGTACAAAAAGTTGTAAAGGAATATGGAAGATACAAAATGTGTATACCATGTAAGAACGGGGGAAAATATAAGGGAAAGGACATTGTAAAATCCCAAAAAGGTATAAAACTGCTACTACTACTTTGTGAGTTTTCTATGGGCCCATGGAAAAGCTAGCTTTGATCGAAAACTACTCCTTTCCCCGTTATTAATCTATCGACGGTGAAAAGTACAGAAAGTTGTAAAGGAATATGGAAGATACAAAATGTGTATACCATGTAAGAACGGGGGAAAATATAAGGGAAAGGACATTGTAAAATCCCAAAAAGGTATAAAACTACTACTACTACTTTGTGAGTTTTCTATGGGCCCATGAAAAAGCTACTTTTGATCGAAAACTACTCCTTTCCCCGTTATCAATTTATCGACGATGAAAAGTACAGAAAGTTGTAAAGGAATATGGAAGATACAAAATATGTATACCATGTAAGAACGGGGGAAAATATAAGGAAAGGGGAATTGTAAAATCCCGAAAATGTATAAAATTACTACTACTACTTTGTGAGTTTTCTATGGGCCCATGGAAAAGCTAGCTTTGGTCTAAAACTACTCCTTATCAATTACTACTCCGTTATCAATTTATCAACGGTGAAAAGTACCGGAAGTTGTAAAGGAATATGGAAGATACAAAATATGTATACCATGTAAGATCGGGGGAAAATATAAGGGAAAGGACATTGTAAAATCCCGAAAATTTATAAAATTACTACTACTACTTTGTGAGTTTTCTATGGGCCCATGGAAAAACTAGCTTTGGTCTAAAACTACTCCTTTCCCCGTTATCAATTTATCGACGGTGAAAAGTACAGAAAGTTGTAAAAGAATATGGAAGATACAAAATATGTATACCATGTAAGAACGGGTGAAAATATAAGGGAAAGGACATTGTAGAATCCCAAAAAGGTATAAAACTGCTACTACTACTGTGTGAGTTTTCTATGGGCCCATGGAAAAGCTAGTTTCGTTAGAAAACTACTCCTTTCCCCGTTATCAATTTATCATCAAGCTTGTTCGCGAACTCGGAGGAGTCTGAGTTGTTATCTCGTAGAACCGCAAGTCGCATTATATATCATGGGTCGAGAGGGCTTGGAATATTTCAAAATCCGTCTAAAATCTTATCGTTCAAAGGGCCGAAGCTGAACTGGCGAATTTTCATTATACGGCTAATTGATGAGAACGTTCGAGTTCCCAAGGAGTATAATTAGAGAAGAATCAAACAAATAGTAGAGCCAGTATAACGTTCGGACTTTGGACTCGAGACGGCACGTAGACCAATTTGTATACGTACCGAAACAGCGGAGGAAAACCATACTAGTTTCCCGTGTGTGAGATCGTTCGGGCTATTGAATCACCGCGAGATTACGACCGCCGCCGTCGTGGCTACCGTCGAGGAGCGCGAAAGCGGCGGGAATAGCGGGATTTACCACTTGCGGATGAGTTTCGCGTTCTCCCATTTGTAACTTGGTACATCCTGTTTCCCCCCGACGAACTATGTAGGCGATTCGCGTCCCTCTCTCTCTCTCTCTCTTCGTTTATCCTCGACTATATACAATACCGTTCTATATGGCTCTTGAACGGGGATCGTTTCCACTCCCCGGTTCGCTGGCTTATATACATCCCGAAATGGGCGAGAGAGCCACGAGAATATACGGTAACGCCACCCAATCTCGAGTATACATACGTATATTTCAAGTATATACGAAACAAAGGGCCTCGTACCATATTGTTTAACGCCTAAAGTTACGGCCTTTTCATCGGAAACATTTTCCCGAACGATGGAATGGTCTCTCTCTCTGTCTTTCGATTATGCAATCACACACAAACCCCTCGCTCAATTGTTTCAGCCTCGTTGATCCAATAAAGGATTATGGCGAAACAATCGCTGGCGCCCTCCCGCGCAAAAACCTGCTGTACCGTAATGGATTTTGACATCGACGGTTGGTATTCCCCGTTTCGTGAGCCGACGCTCTGTGGCCTTTCGCGCCGATAACTCGACGATGATGGCCGGAGAGACAATTTTCCGACAAAACTACGAATTCATACGGATTTCGGAGTTGCACGTAACGCCGAACGATACTCTCGCGGAAAATCCGATAGAAACATCCCGCTTTCAACAGTAGCAGGAGCTTCGTTGGGTTTCCCCGAGAATGGTGAGAGCTTTGTGCTCTCGGCGACGAGCGCGTTTAATACGCAATCGCATTAGCATCGTTTCCGGCTGGACGATCCGGCTCGCCGAGTTATATTATCGACCGACAAATTGATTATGTCGCGTACACACCCCACGCTCGGATCTAGCGAGTCAAACGACGAATGATTTTGTTCGCCGAGCTTTTGTCATAAACGGACGATGATTCCAATGAAGAAATTATGAAAACGAAAAACAAAAAAGAAAGGCTTTTGATTCTTCTTGATTTTTCTTTTTCGTTCCACTCGCTGTTCAGATAGCGTATAGTGATTCTTCAATCGCTAGACACTTTTTCCTCTTTTATTATACAATTCCAAGTTTCAGCTACTAAAAATATATATATATAATCTTTGACAAACCGATCAGGTTCAGCTTGTTTTCTGGGTAAAACAATTTTTGCAACAAAAAAAAAACACCGAAACGCTACCGCATCCAACCCACTGTGTGTAGGATTGGAAAGTATCGTCGTGAAAGAAACTCGCGAGTTACTTTCACGATCCAATGCTCGTTTTGCGCGATCGACAATTCATCGCTAAAGCTCGCATCGCGCACAAAGCTTACGGCGATGTGAAATAATTGAAGGGGGAAATAGGGTTAGGACAGCGTTTTCTCAATGATTTTCATTAATTTTTTTATAGTATAAAAAATTAATATAATTTATTGTAACTTTGAGAATATCTTATACATATATTTAAGTATATACTATAAAATTTTTGAAGAATTTCCTTGAAAAACACCGAAGATATTAGCGACCCCATATTGCAGGTCACAATTAGACTCAGCATTTTGCGTACATTCTGGAAGCCGCAATTTTCATCTGAAATCAAAGGAGGTTGGAATTTACTTTTATTATATGTCTCTCTTCTATATGAACCTTAATGCTATCAAATAAATAGAAAATTGAATTTTTTACAGGGGTCAAAACAAAAAAACATGATTTTTTGCCATTTTCTACAACTTTATTTGCAAAAAAAAATTATTTTAAATAATGATAATATTCCGATTTTAGGTTCATATAGAGCGCAATACTATGAAGAAAGTAACTGCCAATTTTCAAAACGATTGATTGAAAACTTTTCAAACTAGCGTGTACGCAAGTTTAAAAAAAGTCGTTTTCAGAAAAACGCGTTTGAAAAAATAGTGAGGAGAGCTACTGAAGGAGAGCTACTCACTTTAATGGCTTATAACAATGGAACAAGTCGGAATTTAATGGCTTATAACAATATAACCGTCTAACCCTATTTCCGCCCAAGGGTGGAAATAGGGTTAGACGGTTCAAAGAATCGATTTTTTTTTATTTCATAAATTGTTAGTGAAACTATTGAGAAATATGTTCCCGAAATTAAAAATGAAAATTCCGACTCGTTCTATTGTTATAAGCCATTAAAGTGAGTAGCTCTCCTTCAGGCCCCGAGCTTCAGGCCACGTGTATAACCATTTTTTCAAACGCGTTTTTCTGAAAACGACTTTTTTTTAACTTGCGTACACGCTAGTTTGAAAAGTTTTCGACCAATCGTTTTGAAAATTGGCAGTTACTTTCTTCATAGTATTGCGCTCTATATGAACCTACAATCGGAATATTATCATTATTCAAAATAATTTTTTTTTTGCAAATAAAGTTGTAAAAAATAGCAAAAAATCATGCTTTTTTGTTTTGACCCCTGTAAAAAATTCAATTTTCTATTTTTTTGATAGTATTTAGGTTCATATAGAAGAGAGACATATAATAAAAGTAAATTCCAACCTCGTTTGATTTCAGATGATAATTGCGGCTTCCAGAATGTACGCAAAATGCTGATTGTGACCTGCAATATGGGGTCGCTAATATCCCCGGTGTTTTTCAAGAAAATTCTTCAAAAATTTTATAGTATATACTTAAATATATGTATAGTATATTCTCAAAGTTTCAATAAATTATATTCATTTTTTATACTATAAAAAAATTCATGAAAATCATTGAGAAAACGCTGTCCTAACCCTATTTCCTCCCTCAAGGCACCAGACCAGGGTAACATTTTTTTTTCATTTTCTGAAAGATGCATTTGTTAAGAATACTCTCACCAAATTTTGTAAAGAAATTCGTAAAATTGACGGAGATACAGCATTTTATGTGACACCGTTCCAATCGCACGACCGCGCCGCGCAAAACTTTGAACGCGTTTTTCTCGAAACTACGTTTTTCAATCTGGTTGACAACAAATTAAAAAAACTATTCATCCGATATGCATGTACCAAGTCTCAAAATGTTCGAAAATCCAGTCTCTATGGCACCACATAGGGGTTTTTAGAATAAAGGGCCCCCTTCTATTTTTTTTTCCTTAAACAATGAAAATTTTTTGTAAAAATGGGAAATAAAATTCGCTGGTCCGCCATTTTTTTTTAGATATCGAAATTCCCCTATGTTATGCTATAAACCTATATGTCTACTTTATAAATATATATTTTTTTTATTTTTCTAATGAACCGTATGGCTCAATTGCTGTCAACCACCAAGCAGGAACTTCGTCAGATTGTCATTTTGGAAGCGGCGTACACCGCAAACTATTCTCAAGATTCGAATAAAAAAATGTGTGTAGTGTCTTCTATATGTATATATTGAATATTAGTATCAATAAAAAAAAAACCATTCATCGTTTGTTCGAAAAAAATTATGAAAAATACACCCTCGTACCGCGCGCGCACCCTGGTCTGGGGCTTTAATTACGCCGAAAGCTGGATGAACTTTACGAAAAGCTTCGCGTGAAAAACTTATACTAATTTTTTCGCCGATTCTCAATCATCCTCAAAAGAACGACCACTATTTATCCCGGATGGTTGTATGGTTCATCTATTTTTTATTGCCCAAGTGTAATGCGTGTATATAAAAGATTCGCTGACGATGGATCAGCGAGGGCGATGACTGTTGATTCAATTATAATTGTCGAGCTGACTCGGTCGGCTCCGCCCTCGTAACCCTGAAAATTCGATTCTTCGAGCTACATTCCTACATTGCCAAGTATAGAAAATTATTTATGGCGCATATCTTTGTGTATTAACAAGTAAAACATACACGCGGTTCGATTCGTTTCCCTCTTCTTCGTTGGCCGTTCATGTTTGCTCGGATCGGTCGACCACAATGGCCGTCAGCGTGAGCTTTTCGCGAGAAAATGTTCGAACCGCGGGTACTTTGTTGCGTCCTTTACTTATTAATTTACAAATATATACTCCATAAATACTTTTATATACTCAGCAATGTGGGAATGTAGCTGGAAGAAGCAAATTTCCAGGGATACGAAGGCGGAGCCGATCGAGTCAGTTCGACAATTATAATTGAATTAACAGTCACCACCCTCGTTGATCCATCGCCATCGGATCTTTGACATACACGCATTATACTTGGTCAATAAAAAATAAATGGACCACAACAACCATCCGGAATGGTGATCAATGTTTTGAGGATCTTTTGATTATTGGCAAAGAAAAATCGTTTTCTCTGAACCGATATAAATTTGTAACGATAAACTCCAACGAATAAATGAATTTTTTCGAAATGCGGAAATTATTGTTATTGTCACTTGACAATGAATTTTTGGCGTCGAGTAAAAGGCGGAAAAAAACAACGATCGATCGTCTCTTGATACGTCTGCCGATGTGTTAAAATGTGTATTGGTAGTTGGGAAGAGAAAGGAGGGGTTTATATACGCGAGGGTAAATTTACTCACAGGGTCCCGGAGGGCTCTCCCCGGCGGTCGGTGAAACGTTAAAGGTCGCGAGTTGACATTTGTCGAGAAAAAATAATATACACATATAATAGAAATTTTCTTAATTAACGGGGCCCCTACGATTTTGTTCGTTTCGTTTGGAACAAAAAAAAAAAAATGAAGAAAAAGAGAGCGCCATCGATAAGTATAATTTTCTAATTTTCCGTTTCATCAGCTTCGGTCTTTTTTTCGTTCGATCGAGCGGATTGGCGTATTATTGGGAAGGAACGGAGGTAATATATATTTTTATATATATCAACGCGTATATACAAATCACGTAGGGCAAATAAATTCGTCCCGTTGGTTCTCCAACGAAGGAAACTAGTAAGAAAAGTGTTTTCGAAGTGGAGGAAACAAAAGAAAAATCGTAATTCAAATCCCCGGAGAGATAGCCTTAATGGGTCTCGGAGCGAAACGTGGCGCAATTAAAAGTTGCGGTCGAATCTAACTAAACCGCGCGACGGGACAGCTTACGGTCCTTTGATTTAAATGCGTTTCAAACAGGACTCGGCTCCTCCTTCCTTCGCGCGGTACTTTTCCGTACTCCAATTCCACACACCGCCAAGTATCCCGCCCGGACACAGTCGCCGAGACTACGTGACGTCGCTTAATTGCATTTGAGAGTCGATATATAGTTTCTCGGTTTTCCGTACGACCGAGAGATCGCACCGCGGGGATTTCCGCCGAGATGACAACTCGGAATTCCGAACGGCGGAGATTCTCTCGCGCTATAGTACAAAATTGCACAGAGGGATGTATATGCACATGAGAAAGTAGAGACATTTGTCACTCGCCATTTTTTAATCGGGATAGAGATGCGAACGTGATTTGTGATTGGTATTTTTGGTCATATGACCGACATGTTACCGTCACCTGACCGCCATTTGGCCCATATTTGACCGTCATTTGACCGCATTTTGACCGCATTTTGACCGCATTTTGACCGTAATTTGACCGTAATTTGACCGTAATTTGACCATAATTTGACCGTAATTTGATCGTAATTTGATCGGAATTTGACCGTAATTTGACCGCAATTTAACCGTCATTTGACCGAAGAAACAGTGAGCAAAGTAATTACAAGAGCCAAGGCCAAGTGAGCAAGTGGGCGCCTCTAAAGCCTCAACCGAATTTGCTCAGCATTTTTATAACCTTCATTTTCCGCTTGCATTCCGTTACAGAGATTTTGTTTATTCTTTTTTTCACCAGAATCATTGTTTTTTTTATAAACAATATTTTATGGTAATGAACATGTATAAATTGGACGTTTCATTGAAACTCGGAATCATTTCAACCCGACACAATCGAAAGGAAATGACCTAAAAAACGAGATCAGTAAAATGACAGTTATTTTTCAACTACATAGCCGTATGGACAATATTGTGACAACAAGTTGAAAATGACCATCATTTAGCACGATCCAATTTCGAATAAACACATTTGTCGGTCATATGACCGCTATTTTTGCGTCATATGACCGAGGCAATGAAAATGACGGTCACTTGGCATCTCTAAATCGGGAATTATCGTGCAGATCGACACTCCCTCTGCGCTTCTATTCGGCTACAGATTTGGCTGTAATAACACCACCAGCAGTGGCAGCACGAGGGTGAAAAAGAAAATACACCCTATCGTTCGAAAACGACTATATACTCGTAGTGTAGATTCAATAGACTCGTACGCTCGCTGGACCGACAAATAACCACAAATAACGTTCGGAGATTACTCAGTTACCTCAATAGAATTTGTGGCGCGAGGCGTGTGGTCGCGTGTCTACCGGCACCTAACTAGGCTTAAGCGAGATTATCTATCGGTATATATCGGCAGTATTCGTTACCGAGATAATTTTAATATCTTTTTTCCTCCACGAAATAATTTGTCGATTTTAAAACGAAAAATTTGAAAAATTTCAAACTCTTTTTAAATTTTTGATTCCATTGGCCTGAACGGTTAGGAATATTTGAAGCTGTACAAAATTGAAAAATTCCAAAAATTGCCATTAAATAAGGTAAGATTGCATTTATAATAAATACCGCGCGGCGCGCCCGATCGCCAACTTCAAATCCGTTTTTCCACGATTCACTTTTTTGTACCTAGTAAAGGTTTTAACTCTTGAACGAAGGTTCAGATCGCTTTGAAATTTCTACAACATCTTCTTAGTATCATCACCTATGGTGTGAACGGCAGAATCACAAAATTTCAATGACACAAAAAAATATAAAAAATAAAATACCGACAGAAAATTGAGTGAAAAAATGTTGTTTCAAATTTTTGTTATAATAATTTTTTAATAATATTGTTGGTTCACACTGAAGATACATTCATTGTGCAATTATAAATATTTTCATTTTTTTTTTCAGACATCCACATCGATGCCGAGAACTTTCACCATCAACACGCGCGCAAAAAAAATACATTGCTTTATCATGTTATTTCTTCGCCGTTTATTAATATTGCTGATTTTTTTTTTACACATACTTAACCATGTGCATAAATGATCTGTAAAAAAATGTTGTCGATATATGCGTCTTTTTTTTTTCAACGCGTCTAGAAAAGTACTTTTGAAAATCGGCGAAATCACATATATAAGGACTTAAGAACGATCCAGCGAAAATGTTCATGGGGCGCAAGTGCACGCCGGTATCGGGAACTGTACGAGGGTTCAAAAGTATTACATCGACCGTATATATATATAATTTCCATGTAACGTAATACTCGTACACGTTTCTCTTTTTATTTCATCCCCGGCACTCGACACCGTTCACCGACAAGGGGAATTGAAAAGCCGTCTGGCAATCTGGGCCGGCTTATCCCGATCTCTCTCTCTCTCTTTCCTTCCGCGTCTGTTCTATATATTTATATATATTACACGTGGTACACAGCCTCGAGGAAAGATCTCCGCACCCTTGACGCTGGTCTCTTTCTCTCTCATTCATTCTCATCCGTCGTCGTGTTCACCGACCCCCTGAACCGATTCTCCAAGCGGTATTCGCGATGATACCGATTAAGGGGGACGAGCAAATAGAATCGTCGGCATTGCCAAATTCTCTTCTACACATACGATACAAAAAACCGAATCCTCGAACGAGAGGAGATACCTCGTGCCGCGATCGTTACCGCGCGATAATAAACCCAAAGTACAAATCTCCTTCATCCCCAGCCTGCGAGCGTGGGTTCCGAGAAGACGAAAGTGGGTGGACGAATGACACGAGCGACAAGCTCCTTAAATCGTCGTTGAAACGCGTAGACGAACGTTCATTCATTCGTAAGAGGAAGATAAAACCGCGATTCAAGTTGGCATTCGGGGTGATCGATGAAGACGCGTTTAATGACGTGCGACCGCCAGTTGAAAATCTCATTCAATAATGCTTCTGACGGAGCAGGAAAGCGGAATTTGTCTTTCCTTGAATTCTATTTATGTATACGCTATACTGAGAACAAGAAAAGTATTCGGATTGACTTAATCGGTGTTTATCCTCGTTCAAACGACTTTTTAGTTTGCACTACCAGTAGTTCTTTTGCCGTAAGGATATTTTTGTTAAATTATCCTAGTAATTCATGAAGAAACTTATAATTTATTTGCAAGTAACTGAAAATTCGTTTGAACGAGGGTTAACGCCGATTTAGTCAATGAAAACAGGTTTTTTTTTGTCAGTATAGCAACGATTGACTTGAGGTAGTAGTCTGGTAACTTAAGCCGATTTTCATGTCTTTTTTGGAGGGCATTTTTTTGTAGGAAAATAAAAATTAATCGTTTTGCATATTTAGGATGTTTTTATTCACATATTAAAGATACAAAAAAAAATTTTTTTGCAAAAATTTAATAGTTTATTATTATTATTGATCGAAGTTGGCACCTCGAAGTTGGCAGCCCGGGTCCTCACTTTTTTTCTACCGAACCGATTGCTTTCAAATTTTAACAGGCTCCTCTACACACTTATAGTTCTCGTCGGAACTACCGACAAATTTTTTCGCCCCTAACTTTTTATTTTACAATCCCTTCTTTGCTAAAATGAAAGGACTTTAGCAAAGAAGGGGTTGTAAAATAACAAGTTAGGGGTGAAAAAATTTAACGGTAGTTCCGACGAGAACTATAAGTTTGTAGAGTAGCCTGTTAAAATTTGAAAGCAATCGGTTCGGTAGAAAAAAAGTTATAACCCGGGCTGCCAACTTCGAGGTGCCAACTTCGATCAATAATAATAATAATAATAATAAACTATTTAATTTTTTCAAACAAATTTTTTTTGTATCTTTAATATGTAAATAAAAACATCCTAAATATCCAAAACGATTCATTTTTATTTTCCTACAAAAGAACGCCCTCCAAAAAAGACATGAATATCGGCTTAAGTTACCAGACTACTACCTTAATCGGTGTTCATCCTTGTTCAAACGAATTTTTAGTTCGCACTACCAATAGTTCTTTTGCCGTAAGGATATTTTTGTTAACTTATCCTAATAATTGTTGAAGAAACTTATAATTTATTTGCAACTAACTGAAAATTCGTTTTAACGAGGGTGAACGTGGATTTAGTCAATGAAAACACGTTTTTTTTTCTTCTTAGTATAGCAACAACCCGCTCGTCTTTGTTCGTGCTTATTTTTTCAACGCGAAAGAATGAAAAATCGGCCGAAATAGCAAAAGATCAAAAAGTCAACTTATTGGTCTTTCCTACATTTCGGCCGCTCGACTTTTTGGTCTTTCGCTGTCGACCGTACGATTTTTTGAATTTTCGCTATTTCGATCGTTCGACTTTTTGATCTTTCCTATTACGATCGTATGATTTTTTTTTTCGTTCACTATTTTGATCCCTCACCTCGCCCTCAAATCGTCTCTAATAATACCCTATATTTTCTCGATCTATGACGAAAATATTAACGCGAACATCGTTACGAAAATATGAAAGTAATAAAGCGCGGGAAAGCGTCACGATCGATTCACTCAATTATATCGCGACCACAGAAGGGTTATACCGAACCCTCGTTACATGTATATAGACGGTAAATGTCCCAATGGAATACCCGTTAATAGATAGATATATACGTAATGCGCGATTGGCTAGCCGCACATCGTGTGTATATGGTTTCCGGTCTCGCGCCAGTGCCGGTGTCGGATCGTACGCGTTGTACATGGGAATATGTACTAGCGGAGAAAGCAGAGCGAGCAGCGTATATTTACCGACACAATAATTATCGGGATTGATGAGGGCAGCGAATCGAGCATTCGGCCAATCGACCGCACCGTGTGCAACCAAAATTCTCGAGTGTTTCGTACACTATATGTGTATATATATCGACACTATATCCGCGCGTTATACTAACGAGAATAGCTAAGCGTCGGTACCGTGGCATTAAAAATTCCATCTACATCGCGATACTCTACAGTACCTGAGCGTTTGAAGTGGAGTGCGGATATATCTTTGCCGATTTTCGCGAAAATTTGACGAATTGGACAATTTCAAAAAAGTACTTTCAAGGAAATTTGATGATCTTTCGAACGAAACGGGTCCCATTGAGGTTGGTCACCAATTGGTCACGTGGGCAAGGAAAATGCCGGAGGGGTGAAAAATCGGGTGATCCGTCGATCTCGTGATTTAAGGGAGGAAATAGGGTTAGACGATTCAAAAAATCGATTTTTTTTTTATTTCATAAATTGTTAGTAAAACTATTGAAAAATATGTTCCCAAAATTTTTAATGAAAACTCCGACTCGTTCTATAGTTATAAACCATTAAGGGAGGAAATAGGGTTAAGACAGCATTTTCTCAATGATTTTCATGAATTTTTTTATAGTATAAAAAATGAATATAACTTATTGAAACTTTGAGAATATTTTATACATATATTTAAGTATATACTATAAAATTTTTATACATATATTTAAGTATATACTATAAAATATTAGCGACCCCATATTGCTTGTTTTTCTTGGTACTATTATTTCAAACGCGTTTTTCTCAAAACGATTTTTTTTTAACTTGCGTACACGCTAGTTTGAAAAGTTTTCATCCAATCATTTTGAAAATTGGCAGTTACTTTCTTCATAGTATTGCGCTCTATATGAACCTAAAATCGGAATATTATCATTATTTAAAATAATTTTTTTTTTGCAAATAAAGTTGTAAAAAATGGCAAAAAATCATGCTTTTTTGTTTTGACCCCTGTAAAAAATTCAATTTTCTATTTTTTTCATAGCATTCAGGTTCATATAGAAGAGAGACATGTAATGAAAGTAAATTCCAACCTCGTTTGATTTCAGATGAAAATTGCGGCTTCCAGAATGTACGCAAAACGCTGAGTCTGATTGTGACCTGCAATATGGGGTCGCTAATATCTTCGGTGTTTTTCAAGGAAATTCTTCAAAAGTCGCTAATATTTTATAGTATATACTTAAATATATGTATACAAATTTTATAGTATATACTTAAATATATGTATACAAATTTTATAGTATATACTTAAATATATGTATACAAATTTTATAGTATATACTTAAATATATGTATACAAATTTTATAGTATATACTTAAATATATGTATAAGATATTCTCAAAGTTTCAATAAATTATATTCATTTTTTATACTATAAAAAAATTCATGAAAATCATTGAGAAAACGCTGTCCTAACCATATTTCCCCCCTTTAGCTCTAATGGTCCAATTGACGATCTGATATGCAATATCATTTTCAAAAATGACTGTCGAATGTTCTTGTACTAAAATTTTTGTATAGATGCCACGCTGCAGCTTTGAGTTAAACCCATCAGTTTAAGGGGGGAAATAGGGTTAGACGGTTCAAAAAATCGATTTTTTTTTAATTTCATAAATTGTTAGTAAAACTATTGAAAAATATTTTCCCAAAATTTTAAATGAATGTATAACCGAGCGGTCACTCAGGTACGGTATTTTTTCAAACGCGTTTTTCTGAAAACGACTTTTTTTCAACTTGCGTACACGCTTGTTTGAAAAGTTTTCAACCAATCGTTTTGAAAATCGGCAGTTACTTTCTTCATAGTATTGCGCTCTATATGAACCTAAAATCGGAATATTATCATTATTCAAAATAATTTTTTTTTTGCAAATAAAGTTGTAAAAAATGGCAAAAAATCATGCGTTTTTATTTTGACCCCTGTAAAAAATTCAATTTTCTATTTTTTTGATAGTATTTAGGTTCATATAGAAGAGAGACATATAATAAAAGTAAATGCCAACCACGTTTGATTTCAGATGAAAATTGCGACTTCCAGAATGTACGCAAAATGCTGAGTCTGATTGTGACCTGCAATATGGGGTCGCTAATATTTTATAGTATATACTTAAATATATGTATAAAAATTTTATAGTATGTACTTAAATATATGTATAAAATATTCTCAAAGTTTCAATAAATTATATTCATCTTTTATACTATAAAAAAATTCATGAAAATCATTGAGAAAACGCTGCCCTAACCCTATTTCCGCCCTTAAGGGTTGTGGATGACGATAGAGGGTAAATATGGTATCCAACTGAAGGGTTATGAACAGGGATGAAAAATCCTCCAGGAGCAATTGAATGCGCAACCCTGCGGCAGCAGGGTAAGGGGTTAAAGTGGAAATCTTTTGTCGGGGCTCGCGCGAAAACTGTTGGACCGATTGGGCTCATTTTTATTGTGAATGTATTATTCACGAAGGCCTGTAACCTCGTGAAAAGAAATTGGTGTTATCGTTAGCCGGAAACGGTGGGGAGGTACATTGTCGAAGTACAATTTTCAGAATTTCCGGTGAAAATCGCCGAAGATATTCGCAATTCCACTTCAAATCCCCATCACTGTATGAGCACAGGTACTATACATTGTACATATGCATGTAGAATTGTTATATTAAACACTAAACGATTATGAACGGATAACAGCGGACGTGCACTACTGGGTTGCGGTCCGTCCACCGTTGTCGGTTAACTGCTGTATTAATTCCTTTATCGTTTAGCCAGACCACGAACGAATCGATTATTAATCAATTAAAGAGCGAAAAAAAAAAAAAATTCATTCGATAGGAAACTTTCAAAATAGCGCTGACACAATCTCGTTAAATGAATTACTCTGTCATTGAGCGTACAAGCAAATAATAGAGAGAGAGAGAAAGAGAGAGAGATATTCTTAATCGATCCTCAATACGCGGAGCAATAACTGAGTGTATGTGCTTTGTAATCCGAGACAAGCTCCACCCTGCTCGTGGCACAGTAGAGTACGTACTTGACGAGAAGGGGGATTATTTTGTCTCGCGACGCGTGTCAAACCCGAGAGAGAGAGAGAGATATTTCCCGGTACATATTATATACCGTATTGTACAGCCGAGCAAATAATTTTCCTTTCGTACCCATGTATACTCCCTTAATCGAATTAACGTGTTATACACCAGCTCGGTTGTCGATACAGTTTCACAGTTTTTCTTTGTTCCCCGTTACGCTACCATTTTATGATAATTTTATCATTCTTGATTCCGGTCCGTCGCGGAGCACGTTGACTCCCCCAAAAAATAACTAAACGTTCTTTAAGGGGAGAAAAAGGGTTAGACGGTTCAAAAAATCGATTTTTTTTTTATTTCACGAATTAGTAAAACTATTGAAAAATATATTCCCAAAATTAAAAATGAAAATTCCGACTCGTTCTATTGTTATAAGCCATTAAGGTGAGTAGCTCTCCTTCAGGCCCCTAGCGCGCCACGTGTTTCAAACGCGTTTTTCTGAAAACGACTTTTTTTGAACTTGCGTACACGTTAGTTTGAAAACTTTTTAACCAATCGTCTTGAAAATTGGTACTTACTTTCTTCATATTATTGCACTCTATATGAACCTAAAATCGGAATATTATCATTATTTATAATAATTTTTTTTTGCAAATAAAGTTGTAAAAAATGGCAAAAAATTATGCATTTTTGTTTTGACCCATGTAAAAAATTCAATTTTCTATTTTTTTGATAGCATTTAGGTTCATATAGAAGAGAGACATATAATAAAAGTAAATTCCAACCTCGTTTGATTTCAGATGAAAATTACGGCTTCCAGAATGTACGCAAAATGCTGAGTCTTTTTTATTTTATAATATATACTCAAATTTTATAGTATATAGTATATACCAATTTTATAGTATATACTTAAATATATGTATAAAATATTCTCAAAGTTTCAATAAATTATCTTCATTTTTTATGCTATAAAAAAATTCATGAAAATCATTGAGAAAACGCTGTCCTAACTCTATTTCACCCGTTAAGGCTCGTTCCTTCGATTGAAATCGAAGGCTCCTTCATTCCTCCAGCTCGAAGAAAAAGCCTGAGTGCTAAAGAAACTATAAACGCCATATTCGTTTAGTATTGTTTATTTTCATTTTTTTAAATTCCAACGTATACGCCTTTCGAGTTTTTGATCCATCCCTTTGTCTCCAACCCCTTCACCGTGACACCTTCGTGACCATCCCCCAAGTTTTGTTCATATACCACTATTTCTTCGTTCCAACGTATACCCTTTTGAGTTTTTACGTATGAACCTTCCCAAATCCATTTTTATCCATTTTTTTCCCTCTAGAACTCCCCACCCCGCATTGTCCTAAACTAAACTAACTTCCGTTGCGTCCGCAGACGTCTTACACCGTATCGCATTTGCCATAGACATGGAAAAACTGCGGAAAACTTGAAAAAAAAAATAAAATAAAATAAAATAAAACAAAAAATTCATAGGTACTGTTAAATTACTCTGTACATTTTTTCGAGTACAATGAAAATTTGCAGAGTACCTGCGAGTATCAATGAATAAGTGGTAAAAAGACCGATGTTGAAATATTTAATAGAAACTATGAATTTTTTTGGTTTTCTTCAAGCCTCGAAAAAAATCGTCGTTTGGAATAGAAGACTAACTCGGGTGTTCGCCAGAGCCACTCGCCGACCGCCGGTCCACTGTTTTCAGTGACTTTTTAAAATAATGATAATAATAATAATAATAATAGGTTAGCTGTGTTATAAATAAATAAATAAAATAGTAAACCGTGTTTGGAGAGGCCCCCACGCTCTTGCATTATTCGATAAATATTTTCGCACTAATCCTAAGAGGGTCGCGTGCCCGATGTATTCGGGGTCGCGTGCTGATCGCTATATACATATATATCCATAATATACTATAATGGATAATACATTGGAGAGACGACGGTTCTCGTTAGACCGTCGGATCGTGATTGTTGAAAATTCGTTGTCCCTGTCGCACAATTACGCGACATACGACTATCGTGGCTGAACCCCAACGTTCTCTCGACCGGTGTCAAAAGTGTTTCAGAAATTACACGCTCCGTTCGAGCGTAATATAGACGTGGAAAAGAAAAACACTCATCACGAACGACGAGATCGAATAAATGACGTTTTTCTTTGCAATTTAATTTTTATAAAAAATCGAGTAATTCGCCCATTCAACAAAAACGTTATTCGAACGTATTGTCGTTAAGAAAATGTGTAGGGTAACGTGTTACGAAAAATAGGTTTTACAAATAAAATTTGTAAAATCTATTGGGGTTTTTACATCTGTTTCCGTTTCTTCCCATTTTCATTCCAATCGTTGAGACCCCCTCTGGAATATTGTCTCAACCCACTTCTTTCCTAATACACCAAACCAGGTGCCGAGAATCAGATCTTTCAGTTTTATTGGAAAAAGAAAAAATGTTTCAAGCCACCCGGAACGTCGCGAAAACCAGTGAACGGTTAAGCGATCACCCATCCGGGTTGTGACCGCCGTTTTAACACCGCAGACGGCGAAAACCGCGGACCGACCACCCCACTATCTGACATTTACTATTTGCCATTAATCGTTCGAGTTTTAATCGGATGTTGTTATTATTATTCGACAATGTGCAAACATATGACTAGGGGAAGGGGTCGAAATAGCCAAACGCCATAAATTCGAACGGTCGAAATAGCGAAAGTCTCAAAAAAAAAATCGTACGGTAAAAATAGCGAAAGATCAAAAGAACGAATACCAATAAACGTGTACCAATGGGTCGTTCGAATGTGCTCATTGGTATTTGACTTTTTGGTCTTTCTCTATTTCGAGACCATTCGGCTCTTTCGTCGTTCTTATTTGGGCCGTACGATTTTTTCGATTTTCGATCGTTCGACTCTTTGGCGTTTCGCCATTTCGACCTCCATCCCATATATATATACATAATAAACGATATATTGCATGTGGTATTAGGATGAGATATTGAAAGAAATAAAAATAAAAAAATTACACGTAGTGCACTAACCGTTTCCCGGGCCGGGCTCCAACATTGCGGTGACGCACTGCGACCGCTGTGATTGCTGCTCGAATTTGATGCGGCCACGTTGCTCCGAAGATTTTGCACACCGGAATTAATGCTGTTGCAAGTTTTACCGAACGACGGCGGATCGTCATCCTCCATTGTCTCGATGTCGACCTCGTCGTCCGAGTCGATAGCCTGTGAGGTTTCGTCGTCGGTACGATTGACCGAATCGACGATCGATGAAGATCGAATAACGGGACGAAAGGCCGATTGATGAAGCGGTGCGGCGACCGATGCCGGAAGTGCGAGAGGCTCGTTTGGTGCGGTACCGCTCAACGAGGGAGGAAGTGGACCTAATTTATTTGAAAAATAATTACATTATAAGGCGTTCTTTTTTTTTTACATTTTTCTTTTCTCTCCAATCTCACCAGTTCAAAATGAATGTTGCGTTAAAAATAAATGATTTAATCGGTGGATAGCCGAGAATTAATGAATCGGGATCGATTCGCAATTGCACAAATGGCCGGGGGTCGAAATAGCCAAAAAAAAACCATAAAAATCGAAAGGTCGGAATAGGTGACAATCGAAATAATCATATGGTCGAATAAAGAGGCCAAAAAGTCGAATGGTCGAAATGGCCAAAGACCAAAAAGTCCGAATTCCAATGGGCGCGTACTTTTTGGTCTTTCCAACATCGGCCGTGGGATTTTTTTTTACTTTTCGATGTTCCGATTGTCCGACTCTTTGATGTTTTGTTATTTCGAATTCCATTCGCACAAACTGAGCATCGATAATTCTCGTTTTAAGGGTGGAAATAGGGTTAGACGGTTCAAAAAATCGATTTTTTTTTAATTTCATAAATTGTTAGTAAAACTATTGAAAAATATGTTCCCAAAATTTTAAATGAAAATTCCGAATCGTTCTATTGTTATAAGCCATTGAGTGGGGAAATGGGGTTAGGACAGCGTTTTCTCAATGATTTTCATGAATTTTTTTATAGCATAAAAAATGAATATAATTTATTGAAACTTTGAGAATATTTTATACATATATTTAAGTATATACTATAAAATTGTTGAAGAATTTCCGTGAAAAACACCGCAGATATTAGCGACCCCATATTGCAGTTCACAATCAGACTCAGCATTTTGCTATTTTTTCAAACGCGTTTTTCTGAAAACGACTTTTTTTTAACTTGCGTGCACGCTAGTTTGAAAAGTTTTCAACCAATCGTTTTGAAAATTGTCAGTGACTTTCTTCATAGTATTGCGCTCTATATGAACCTAAAATAGGAATATTATTATTATTTAAAATAGGTTTTTTTTACAAATAAAGTTGTAAAAAATGGCAAAAAATCATGCTTTTTTGTTTTGACCCCTGTAAAGAATTCAATTTTCTATTTTTTTCATAGCATTTAGGTTCATATAGAAGAGAGACATATAATAAAAGTAAATTTCAACCTCGTTTGATTTCAGATGAAAATTGCGGCTTCCAGAATGTACGCAAAATGCTGAGTCTGATTGTGACCTGCAATATGGGGTCGCTAATATCTGCGGTGTTTTTCAAGGAAATTCTTCAAAAATTTTATAGTATATACTTAAATGTATGTATAAAATATTCTCAAAGTTTCAATAAATTATATTCATTTTTTATACTATAAAAAAATTCATGAAAATCATTGAGAAAACGCTGTCCCAACTCTATTTGCCCCCTTAATGGCTTATAACAATAGAACGAGTCGGAATTTTCATTTAAAATTTTGGGAACATATTTTTCAATAGTTTTACTAACAATTTATGAAATAAAAAAAAATTGATTTTTTGAACCGTCTAACCCTATTTCCACCCTTAAAATGAGAATTATCGATGCTCAGTTTGTGCGAATGGGGTTCGAAATAACAAACGGAAGTGCGAGAGGCTCGTTTGTTGCGGTGCCGCTCAACGACGGAGGAAGTGGACCTAATTTATTAAAAAAATAATTACATTATAAGGCGTTCTTTTTTTTACATTTTTCTTTTCTCTCCAATCTCACGAGTTCAAAATAATTGTTGCGTTAAAAATAAATGGTTTAATCGGTGGATTGCCGAGAATTAATGAATCGGGATCGATTCGCAATTGCACAAATGGGCGGGGGTCGAAATAGCGAAAAAAACATAAAAATCAACCGGTCGAAATAGGTGAGAATCTAGAAAATCATATGGTCGAATAAAGAGGCCAAAAAGTCGAATGATCGAAATGGCCAAAGACCAAAAAGTCCGAATTCCAATGGGTGTGTACTTTTTGGTCTTTCGCTATTGCGATCGTTCGACTTTTTGGTCTTTCCTACATCGGCCGTGGGATTTTTTTTGACGTTTCGATGATCCGATTGTCCGACCCTTTGATGTTTTGTTATTTCGAATCCCATTTGCACAAACTGAGCATCGATAATTCTCATTTTAAGGGTGGAAATATGGTTACACGGTTCAAAAAATCGATTTTTTTTTATTTCATAAATTATTAGTAAAACTATTGAAAAATATGTTCCCAAAATTTTAAATGAAAATTCCGACTCGTTCTATTGTTATAAGCCATTAAGTGGGGAAATAGAGTTAGGACAGCGTTTTCTCAATGATTTTCATGAATTTTTCTATAGTATAAAAAATGAATATAATTTATTGAAACTTTGAGAATATTTTATACATATATTTAAGTATATACTATAAAATTTTTGAAGAATTTCCTTGAAAAACACCGCAGATATTAGCGACCCCATATTGCAGGTCACAATCAGACTCAGCATTTTGCTATTTTATCAAACGCGTTTTTCTGAAAACGACTTTTTTTTAACTTGCGTACACGCTAGTTTGAAAAGTTTTCAACCAATCGTTTTGAAAATTGTCAGTTACTTTCTTCATAGTATTGCGCTCTATATGAACCTAAAATAGGAATATTATTATTATTTAAAATAGGTTTTTTTTGCAAATAAAGTTGTAAAAAATGGCAAAAAATCATGCTTTTTTGTTTTGACCCCTGTAAAAAATTGAATTTTCTATTTTTTCGATAGCATTTAGGTTCATATAGAAGAGAGACATGTAATAAAAGTAAATTTCAACCTCGTTTGATTTCAGATGAAAATTGCGTCTTCCAGAATGTACGCAAAATGCTGAGTCTGATTGTGACCTGCTATATGGGGTCGCTAATATCTGCGGTGTTTTTCAAGGAAACTCTTCAAAAAATTTATAGTATATACTTAAATATATTTATAAAATATTCTCAAAGTTTCAATAAATTATATTCATTTTTTATATTATAAAAAAATTCATGAAAATCATTGAGAAAACGCTGTCCTCTATTTGCCCCCTTATTACGAGTCTTGTATAATCGTACACATACCCGGAAAGAGTACGGGTCCTCTTTTAGCGAACCAAGGAATCACGTAAGGTGGAAACGCGAAACCCGGAGTTTTCGCAGCGGCGACAGCGGCTGCCTGTTGATGCTGATGCCAAACGTAATCCATAACGAGATTTCGGGACAAAGGAAGTTCCGGAAACGGTGGTACTCTGGGATGCGTCGGTTGCTGAGCGGCTAACGAAGCGGCGGATGATGATGATGATGACGGGGGCGGTGGTGGCGGAGGTGGCGGTGGTGGTGGCGCCGTTGGCGAGGATCTCGATCTCTTTGTGGGTCCCGGTGATTCCCGAAAATGGCCGGAATTACAGAGCAAACGTTTTCTCGTACCGGCGCCGTTAAGCATCGCTTTAACGTCTACCCACGCGTGTACAACGTCGTCCGTATCGTTTCCACCGTTTGTCGGTTTCGACAGCATACGCTTCCTCGTGCCGCCATTGAACATTGCCTTGACATCCTCCCAAGCGTGTACAATGTCGTCCGGGGGATTTCCCGATAGTTTCATGTGTCGTCGCCACGAATTAAAATTCGCCGCGTCGGGCTGCACGTATTTGTCAGTCGGACCCGTTCGATGCGAATGAAATATGAATTTGTTCGGGGAAAAGAAGAGACCGCAGTACGTGCACTTGATGCATTTCGCTCGGGAACTGTTGTAACGTGAGGGCAAAAATGCTCCTCGGCAACCCCAGGCGCACTCGTGATGCACGGAGAAGGCAAAGTCTTCGGGAAGCCTGCGTTGTGGAAAACAAGTTTTTTTTCGAATTTATTACAAATGTACAGGGGGTTCACCACTTTGTTTTTGATTAATCTCGAGTATAATTTCAATTGTTCGGTAGCATTTGACACAAATGAAAATAATAAATCTACGCGGAAATCGTGTTTCGTTCATTGGAAAAATCTACGACAATGTTCTAATTCGATTCTTCATGTTATTATTCCGCGGTAATACTGTAAATCCTCGATATTAACATGGAAACAAATACTATTCGTTCCAATAATCTGGAATGTTTGTTTAAATGGAAAAAGTTCAATGAAAAATGTACCGTACATCGAGCGGAAAAGTGCAAACGCTTGTTGTAGCCCGAGAATTATAATCTAATTCGAATTTTCATGTTATTATTCCGTGGTAATACTGTAAATCCTCGAAATTAACATTGAAACAGATACTATTCGTTCCAATAATCTGGAATATTTGTTTAAATAGAAAAAGTTCAATAAAAATGTACCGTACATCGGGCGGGAAAGTGCAAAAGCTTGTTATAGCCCGAGAATTATAATCTAATTTGAATTTTCACGTTATTATTCCGTGGTAATACTGTAAATCCTCGAAATTAACATAGAAGCATATACTATTCATTCCAATAATCTGGAATGTTTGTTTAAATAGAAAAAGTTCAATGAAAAATGTACCGTACATTGAACGGGAAAGTGCAAAAGCTTGTTATAGCCCGAGAATTATAATCTAATTCGAATTTTCATGTTATTATTTCCGTGGTAATACTGTAAATCCGCGAAATTAACATAGAAACAGATACTATTCTTTCCAATAATCTGGAATGTTTGTTTAAATAGAAAAATTTCAATGAAAATGTACCGTACATTGAACGGGAAAGTGCAAAAGCTTGTTATAGCCCGAGAATTATAATCTAGTTTGAATTTTCACGTTATTATTCCGTGGTAATACTGTAAATCCTCGAAATTAACATTGAAACAGATACTATTCGTTCCAATAATCTGGAATGTTTGTTTAAATAGAAAAAGTTCAATGAAAAATGTACCGTACATCGGGCGGGAAAGTGCAAAAGCTTGTTATAGTCCGAGAATTATAATCTAATTCGAATTTTCATATAATAGAAAAAGTTCAATGAAAAATGTACCGTACATCGGGCGGGAAAGTGCAAAAGCTTGTTATAGTCCGAGAATTATAATCTAATTCGAATTTTCATATTATTATTCCGTGGTAATACTGTAAATCCTCGAAATTAACATTGAACCAGATACTATTCGTTCCAATAATCTGGAATGTTTGTTTAAATAGAAAAAGTTCAATGAAAAATGTACCGTACATCGAGCGGGAAAGTGCAAAAGCTTGTTATAGCCCGAGAATTATAATCTAATTCGAATTTTCATGTTATTATTCCGTGGTAATACTGTAAATCCTCGAAATTAACATAGAAACAGATACTATTCGTTCCAATAATCTGGAATGTTTGTTTAAATAGAAAAAGTTCAATGAAAAATGTACCGTACATCGAGCGGGAAAGTGCAAAAGCTTGTTGTAGCCCGAGAATTATAATCTAATTCGAATTTTCATGTTATTATTCCGTGGTAATACTGTAAATCCGCGATATTAACATGGAAACAAATACTATTCGTTCCAATAATCTGGAATGTTTCTTTAAATAGAAAAAGTTCAATGAAAAATGTAGCGTACATCGGATAGAAAAGCGCAAAAACTTCTTATAACCCGAGAAACGAGCAATCAACGTAATTTGCCTATCGGGGAATAATCAAGAAAAAAAAACAACAAAAAATCATGAACCAAACATAAAAAAATGAATTTCATCCGATTTATTATCGCAGCGGCGTTATCGGTATGAATTTTGTTGTCGTTGAGTGATATTGCTAACCTGGGCGGAGCATTGTCACTGAGAAATGATTTGCAGAGACGTTCAGCCTCCCTCCTCGTAATCATTCCGCATCGACGAGACGACGGTGGCATAGCGCCGGCTCTCCTTAACATTTCCAATTGCACCGGTGTACACTGAACGCAAGTAATGCCGAGGGCAACCCTCCGATTGTGTATCTCGTTGTAGCTAAATTGTTTTAGGAGTGTGTTGCTTATTTGTGCCAGGCAGAGTCTCTCCTGTCCCTCGATGACCAGCGAAACGATATGAATACCGTACAACGATACTGTACCAACCTGCAATTCCTAAATGGTATAGTCGCACGACGCAGCTCTCTCAAATTTTACTCAACGATAAATAAATAAATATATACCGTGTATACAGTTCAATTTTTACTCGTTCTTGATAAATACCAATAATTTCGAAACAATTCAAACCAATGGCAATAATTGCAGTACAATCAAATTATATTTTAACAACAAAGGGGCAAAATAAATGTCACGACGGTAACTTTTTCATTTTTACTCTACTCCGTTTGAAAGAAACACGAAAAAAATATACCCAACAGCAAATTTTACTCACGATAAATAAATAAATAAATACGTGTATACGGTTCAATTTTTACTCGTTCCTAATAAATCCTATTAATTTATAAACAATTAAAACCAATGGCAATAATTGAAGTACAATTAAATTATATTTTAACAAAAAAGGGGTGAAATAAATATCACGATGGTAACGTATTCATTTTTACTTTACTGCGTTTGAAAGAAATGCGAAAAACAATACACCCCACATCAAATTTTACTCACGATAAATAAATAAATATATACGTATATAGGGTTCAATTTTTACTCGTTCCTGATAAATCCTATTGATTTATAAACAATTAAAACCAATGGTAATAATTGAAGTATAATTAAATTATATTTTAACAACAAAGGAGCGAAATAAATATCACGACGGTAACTTTTTCATTTTTACTTTACTCCGTTTGAAAGAAACACGAAAAAAATACATCCCACATCAAATTGTACTCACGATAAATAAATAAATACGTATATACGGTTCAATTTTTACTCTTTCCCGATAAATCCCAATAATTTTTAAACAATTAATACCAATGGTAATAATTGTAGTATAATTAAATTATATTTTAACAACAAAGGGGCGAAATAAATATCACGACGGTAACTTTTTGATTTTTACTTTACTCCGTTTAAAAGAAACACGAAAAAAATACACCTCACATCAAATTTTACTCACGGTATATAAATAAATATATACGTGTATACGGTTTAATTTTTACTCGTTCCTAATAAATCCTATTAATTTATAAACAATTAATACCAATGGCAATAATTGCAGTAGAATTAAATTATATTTTAACAACAAAGGGGCGAAATAAATATCACGACGGTAACTTTTTGATTTTTACTTTACTCCGTTTAAAAGAAACACGAAAAAAATACACCCCACATCAAATTTTACTCACGGTATATAAATAAATATATACGTATATACGGTTTAATTTTTATTCGTTCCTAATAAATCCTATTAATTTATAAACAATTAATACCAATTGCAATAATTGCAGTACAATTAAATTATATTTTAACAACAAAGGGGCGAAATAAATATCACGACGGTAACTTTTTGATTTTTACTTTACTCCGTTTAAAAGAAACACGAAAAAAATACACCCCACATCAAATTTTACTCACGGTATATAAATAAATATATACGTGTATACGGTTTAATTTTTACTCGTTCCTAATAAATCCTATTAATTTATAAACAATTAATACCAATTGCAATAATTGCAGTACAATTAAATTATATTTTAACAACAAAGGGGCGAAATAAATATCACGACGGTAACTTTTTCATTTTTACTTCACTCCGTTTGAAAGAAACACGAAAAAAATATACCCCACATGAAATTTTACTCACGAAAAATAAATAAATATATACGTATATACGGTTCAATTTTTCTCGTTCCTGATGAATCCCAATAATTTATAAACAATTAAAACCAATGGCAATAATTGAAGTACAATTAAATTATATTTTAACAACAAAGGGGCAAAATAAATATCACGACGGTAACTTTTTCATTTTTACTTTACTCCGTTTAAAAGAAATACGAAAAAAATACATCCCACATCAAATTTTACTCACGATAAATAAATAAATAAATACGTATATACAGTTCAATTTTTACTCGTTCCTGATAAATCCAAATAATTTCTAAAAAATTAATACCAATGGTAATAATTGCAGTACAATTAAATTATATTTTACCAACAAAGAGGCGAAATAAATAACACGACGGTAACTTTGTCATTTTTACTTTACTGCGTTTAAAAGAAACAGGAAAAAAATACACCCCAAATGCCCCGTGAAATGTTAAAGTTGATCCGGCGTACGTCGCACGATTTAACGCGTAAATTTCTGTGTCTCGTAAACGCCCTTTTGTTTGTTAACGATCGATATCGTGCTCGGTTATATATAAATTTGCGAGAGAGCGGTGGTACCTGATTCGGTTTAGCGTGCGGTTGCGGACTGGACTGCGCCGATTTCTGGGATGGAGCGAGAGGCGGCATTGACAATACCGCCGGTCCGTCCATTCTGAAACGGCAAAGATAAAAAAAAAGTATAAAAAAATCAACGCTCGGGACATCCATTGTTGTTCGGTCTGTTTGGTTTATACGTTTCTCATTCACTCCCCGGCGATATTTCTCGTTGACGAGGGGGGGAATCCTCTCTCACTCTCTCATTCTCGTTTTTGGGTAGAAACGACGGAGAATTCGTGTATATCGATTTTGCGGTATAGAGTATGAAATACGATAGATTAAACAGAATTTACATTTTTTAGATATTTTTACTGGAATTTAAGATGAAACGGCATTTTCCGAGTCTACTGACGCGGCGTGGACGCAATCGTGGCAATTTGATACAGAGGGAGCCGCATTATTGCCATAAGGATACAGTGAACCTATATGACGCGCCATGTTTAATCTCAAAATCAGAAAATTATTTTCCGCCACTCTACGGCTAAATTAATGACTTCGAACAATAAACTATTACTTTCAAAAACAATCTATCACATGACATAATGTTGTAAATTGTTCATTTTTCAGCAATTATGCAATTTCAGTCGGCGCCTCTTTGTTGTTTACGCGACACGAATTAAACAGTTTTTGATCTCTCGCGAGGGCTGCAAGTCTCATACCCCTCGGATCGAACATCCTCCATTTTCTCCCGATTTTTATTTATTATATCCTTCCTGTAATAAAGCCGTAGATTTTTAATTAAATTCCCATAAGGATACGGTGAACCTATATGACGCGCCATGTTTAACCTCAAAATCAGAAAAATATTTCCCGCTACGGCTCTACGGCTAAATAAATGACTTTGAACGATAAACTATTACTTAAAACATGATCAATCTCATCACGTGACGTAATGTTATATTTATAAATTGTTCATTTTTCAGTCGATCATGCAATTTCAATCTCTTGTTGTTTATGGGAGACGAATTGAAGGATTTTTTATCCTTCGCACGGGCTGTAAAATTCACTCCTCGGACCGATCATCGTTCATGTTGTCTCGATTTTTATTTATTATATTCTTACTGTAATAAAGCCGTAGATTTTTTTATTATGATTAAAACGTGACACATTCGCACAGTAATCCACGGGTAGCGACTGGGAGAGACTGGTTTAAAATTTGACCGAGAGAGGTCAGGTTGCAAAATGGTAATTCCCAATGACCCACAGTCGGTAAGTTATGTCCTCGAAATGTAGTAAATAATTTCTAGTTGTTTTCAACAACTTTATCTCCCGCAAATGCATGATCCTAGGGAATTGCACGGAAATATAGAACTGAATTGTAAAGCCGCAGATTTTTAATCATGATTAAAGCGTGACACATTCGCACAGTAATCCACGGGTAGCGACTGGGAGAGACTGGTTTAAAATTTGACCGAGAGAGGTCAGGTTGCAAAATGGTAATTCCCAATGACCCACAGTCGGTAAGTTATGTCCTCGAAATGTAGTAAATAATTTCTAGTTGTTTTCAACAACTTTATCTCCCGCAAATGCATGATCCTAGGGAATTGCACGGAAATATAGAACTGAATTGTAAAGCCGCAGATTTTTAATCATGATTAAAGCGTGACACATTCGCACAGTAATCCACGGGTAGCGACTGGGAGAGACTGGTTTAAAATTTGACCGAGAGAGGTCAGGTTGCAAAATGGTAATTCCCAATGACCCACAGTCGGTAAGTTATGTCCTCGAAATGTAGTAAATAATTTCTAGTTGTTTTCAACAACTTTATCTCCCGCAAATGCATGATCCTAGGGAATTGCACGGAAATATAGAACTGAATTGTAAAGCCGCAGATTTTTAATCATGATTAAAGCGTGACACATTCGCACAGTAATCCACGGGTAGCGACTGGGACAGAGTGGTTTGAAATTTGACCGAGAGAGGTCAGGTTGCAAAATGGTAATTCCCAATGACCCACAGTCGGTAAGTTATGTCCTCGAAATGTAGTAAATAATTTCTAGTTGTTTTCAACAACTTTATCTCCCGCAAATGCATGATCTTAGGGAATTGAACGAAAATATAGAACTGAATTGTAAAGCCGCAGATTTTTAATCATGATTAAAGCGTGACACATTCGCACAGTAATCCACGGGTAGCGACTGGGACTGAGTGGTTTGAAATTTGACCGAGAGAGGTCAGGTTGCAAAATGGTAATTCCCAATGACCCACAGTCGGTAAGTTATGTCCTCGAAATGTAGTAAATAATTTCTAGTTGTTTTCAACAACTTTATCTCCCGCAAATGCATGATCTTAGGGAATTGAACGAAAATATAGAACTGAATTGTAAAGCCGCAGAGTTTTAATCATGATTAAATCGTGACACATTCGCACAGTAATCCACGGGTAGCGACTGGGACAGAATGGTTTGAAATTTGACCGAGAGAGGTCAGATTGCAAAATGGTAATTCCCAATGACTCACAGTCGGTAAAGTTATGTCCTCGAAATGTACCAAATAATTTCTTTTTGCTTTCAACAACTTTATCTCCCGCAAGTGCATTGTCTTAGGGAATTCAACGGAAATATGGAACTGAATTGTACCGTCGCAGATTTGTAATCATGATTAAAGCGTGACACATTCGTACAGTAATCCACGGGTAGTGACTGGGAGAGAGTGGTTTGAAATTTGACCGAGAGAGGTCAGGTTGCAAAATGGTAATTACCAATGACCCACAGTCGGTAAGTTATGTCCTCGAAATGTAGTAATAAATTCTAGTTGTTTTCAACAACTTTATCTCTCGCAAATGCAGGATCTTAGGGAATTGCACGGGAATATAGAACTGAATTTTATATTTCCGCCGGGAACTTCGATGCGCTAGCTTAATGTACATCTGAATAAGCTGACGTATTAGTACCGTCGTTTTCCCCGGATAAACAGTGTGAGATTTTCTTCTCTTTAACATTTCCACCTCTAAACGATATCTCGATAGAATTGGCCGACGGTGATTAAGAAAATCCTCGTGTTACTATAATAGAGCAGCGCACAGCCGACAGATTAAACTCATCGATCAACGTTCTCTACCATTTTGCTTGGGGTGATTTTCACATAAAATCAACGAGTCTTTTCTCTCGATAATTAAAAGCAGCACTCAATATACTACTTTTCCGATACAGAGCGGTGAAGAAAGAAGGAAAGAAAGAAGAGGAAAGAAACGAACTCGATCTTTTGTTTATTCTAAACGTTTCGAAAACTCGTCGTTCAGGCGGAATTGTCCGCGAGCGTCACTTTCATTCACGGTCAAAGCCGGGATTCCCTTGCCTTCGTCAAAGTCGCCGGAGGTGAAAATTTCTCCATGTTTCTTTTTTCTCTCCCTTTAGTTTCCTCTCTTTCTACCGTACAACCCTCGCGGTTCTCGTTCCCTCAATTTCGTCCTCTTTCTTTCGCGAAAAAAAAAGAGAGCCCCTACAGAGACGCGCAGACTCTTCTCTATTAAGAAGGCGGAAGATGGCGTTTTTCGTAAAAGAAGTCCGAGTATATTTGGTCGTCGTCGTCGCCGACGTCGTCGTCGTCGTTCCGCTGCTGTGGCTGCGAAAATAAGCCAAGTTGAATTCGCAGAAACGAACCTTCGTCTCTCTTGGCGCTCTCGAATCGAGTTCCTTATCCTCTTATATCGTTAGTTCCCTCCGAGCGAAGCCGAGCGTCTGTTCTTTCGCCCCGCTTGCGTTCCAACATTTTCCACTTCCCCTTCCCCCATTGCACGCCCTTCTTTACTCGCGGAATTTTCGTTCAACGAGCTCGGAGGGAGCGTTAAATTTTCCATCTTTTTCTTTCTTTTTATTTCTTTCTATACATCGATTTTCATTTAATTTTTGTGCAGAATTCCGGCCATTAAGAGAAGTGGAGCAATTAAAAGACCGGATCGAAA
>OY253746.1:7675717-7720717 GCA_958009045.1 Oxytorus armatus | reverse complement strand
TGAAAATCGGCTTAAGTTACCAGACTACTACCTTAAATCTCTCATAAACACATCACCGAACCTGAGTTGTTCGATGGCAATTTAAAGAGAATTTCAATTAAATATGCGCTACTACATATTGAAAGTAATCTTGGCCTTGTTTGTAATCTTGACCGAGTTTCATTTGTCGTCAAAATTTGTCAAATCAAATTTCATAAAAACATCACCGAACCTCTGTTGCTTGATGGAAATTTAAAGTAAATTTCAATGAAATATCCGCTACTGCATATTGAAAGTAATGTTTTGGGCAAGTTCGTTTATCCGAATTTTATGAAAATTTAATTGAAAATTTCGTGGACGTTAATATAGTATTTTTTTTTAATACATTTTTTGCTATTCTCGGATCCTCCGAAGTTTACCGTCAGCATTTATTCGTTCAAAACGACCGTTGATGAGGTTTGTCGTCACTACAAAAAATTCTGCATAATATCGAAAAGTTTTTTAACCATTACTTCCTATTTCTCCTTCTCGCGTATCTTTTCTCGAATTGTCATTAACGTACGCGCTAATAAATAATATACATCACGGTACACACGGACATTCTCATATAGCGTCACCCGTAGGCTCGATCGTTCCGTTGCTTTATTTTTTATATAATTTTAATTTTTAATTTTTATATTGTTCCCGAGACCGTTACTGGCGACGGGCGATTGTAACTATACACCCCTGGGCATTGCTAGTATTACACCGTCAGCGATGTACTCGGGTTACACGTTTTCAGCGCCACCGCGTATCGTACTCGCAAATCCTTCTCTCTCTCTCTCTCTCTCATTCTCTCATCTCCCATATTTCGCTCTCCCACAGAGCACAGCGGCTAAAAACTGCGACATCCCACCGCCGTCCCGACGAAATGAAAATTCAAACGAGAACTCGCGTACGCATAAAATTAATGCCGTCATTTTTTTTTCTATTTTTATTTTTACTTTTTTCAAACAAATTTTCTGTCATATTAACGGAATAGAGTAAACACGAAATGCGCGTAATTAGTAGGCAAATTGGAGATAAAATTCCGTAGTTTAATAGTGAAATGAAAAAAATTCACTTCAAACAAGATAATGTTTTCAACGTTTACGAATTTCAATTTGAGGGAAAATTTATATTTTCATCTCTAGTGTCTTAATTGACCGTTGACTATTAAATGTTGGAAAATGGTAAATATATTAAAATCACGTAATTTCAATTTCTATCGTTATTATTGAATTATTGGAAAAATACAATCGAGAAAGCTCAAGAGCAAAATCAATTCAATCAATCAAATCTATAAAACGTACAAATGAATTTTTTTTTTATCAGGGACAGAAGTATTATTATCTTGTATTGATGAGGATTAATAGACAGTGAAGAAAGCTTCACTGTCTATAACGATCCTCTTATATTATTATTATTATTATTTGTGTGTCATTATCAAATTATCAGGTCCTCCACGAATAATCTGTTAATACGAACAGATGCGCACGGTGTATAATTACATTGAAACATGTAATCTACCGTTACTAATATAAACCCGATCTATATAATGAATATATATATACATAAGCATGAGTATCAGAATCTAAACTTGCGAGAGTCTCGCGGTCTTGGCTATGGGGTTACAAGGAGAAACGGTATTTCGAGATGAGTTGAGGTTCGTGATCAGAGATCGAAGTTGGAGCTTCCATACCAGACGAAGTACAGGATATTTCACCGTTTCTTGTCTCTCTCTCTCTCTCTCTCTCTCTCTCTCTCCCTCTCTCTCTCTCTCTCTCTATCGCCCTCTTCATCTCCACTTCTGCTTGTACTTCGCGCCAACAACTATCTGTCTAGAGCGCGTCGGACAACTTCTCTGTACGTATCGACGAGATACACGATGAAGTTTATGCGGCAAAGTAACTTTCTCAATCTTCAATGCCCCATTGGCAAACTGGAATGTACTTTTGGTTGAACGAGGGAGAAGGGAGTGTGCGAAAAAAGAAATATCAGGATTTAAATGGGAATGGTGATAACGACGACGAACTTCTCGGGCGCTATATTTATCGCGATCGAGAGAATATTAACGGTGGTATATAGTGTCGAAAGCATCACCGGTACAGTCAACGTCAATCGCAGTACGAAAATATTCAACAAACATTGTTGGATCAATTGTTTTTTTTTTAAAGAATAAAGAACCCGACGTTGGATCTAGCGGCAAAGTAAATTAATAACAATTAATACGCAACAATTAACAATTTTTTTCGGCAATTATTGTTTTTTTTCTTCTCTATGTACAATTCGTAAAACTGTCCCTCAACATCGAAGGAATAGGAAAAAATGTAACATCGGAAAAAAAAAAAGAATGAAAATACGCCCGTGACATTATTGAGATAGTTCCATTTTTTTTTCCCTATGAAATATATCGTTTTACAGATTATTTTCTGTATAACGTACTCTTTGATCGAGACTCATCGTCATTTTCCATCCCCCTCGAAATATCGTCGTCATTAAGGCCGTAGTCTGGTCTAGAGCGAGATTTTTGAGGTCATTTCAAATCGCAATAACGTTTAAACCGTTGAAGTTGTGTTGATGAAAATTTACACGTGCATTTATTGATCCTTAGAGAATACTTGTGCATAAAAAAAAAAATTATTTTAAATATTTTCATGTAGTTTTTTGCCTTGTTGCAACATGCTGCGCCTCAATCGGCGCCCACTCTGGACGATGTTGTATGCATCTGAAAAAAAAAATATATATATATTCTCAATCTGTATGAGTATTCTGAGCACTGGTAGCAGAATTGGTACTTAAAAATAATTTTTGACAAAATGGCAGCTCGTTGAACTTTCATTAATGATATTTCATACATTTCGTACAAGTTCAACAGGCCGCCGTTTTGTCAAAAAAAAATTTTAAGTACCAATTCTGCTACCAGTGCTCAGAATACTCATACAGATTGAGAATATATGTATATATATTTTTTCAGATGCATACAACATCGTCCAGAGTGGGCGCCGATTGAGGCGCACCATGTTGCAACAAGGCAAAAAACTACATGAAAATATTTAAAATAATTTTTTTTTTTTTACGTACAAGTATTCTCTAAGGATCAATAAATGCACGTGTACATTTTCATCAAGACAACTTCAACGGTTTAAACGTTATTGCACATTAGAAATGACGTCAAAAATCTCGCTCTAGACCAGACTACGGCTTTAAAATTTTTCTGAAAAGTCGAGTGGTACGGTAGAATTGAGTTGACTGTACCGCGAGGGACTATCGAACTTGAGAGAGTTGAGGGGAAACGAGAATTTCGTAGTGTGTGTGTGTGTGTGTCCAGTTCGCGACGAGAACGAGAAACGATATCGAGAGACGAAATATATGCATATACAAATGTATATCGTTCACCGGAGGAATCGACGAATTATTGATATAGCTTCGAGGGAGGGAGATCGAAGAAATTGTTGTAACCATTAACGATACATATTCCTCGGGTTACGTATGGCGTTAGGTGTACTCGTGTACAATTTTATGAGACACTCGAGCACGATATATTGCACCGGGTATCAAGGTATAGAAGCGTCTGAAAGAGAGAATGATGGAAGAGACGGGATAGAGAAAGAGAATAAGTAACTCTCCCACGTTTCTGACCAAGTTTCCCGCTCGTTGAATCTCCATAATGGTGGAAAAAAAAGGTACAAGAAAGAAAGGAGGATTGAGGGAAGAAAATATCGACTCGAGTCTCACCAAGATCTCTGTCCCCTCTTTTTTCTCAAAGAGGGGACACGACGAGGGAGAGACGAAGAAGAGACGAAAGAGAACGGACACCCGGGTGGTAAAACGGGCGAGAGAACATCTTGACGTATTCTCGATTATCTCAAACTAATGTACAGCTTACGTTTCGCTCCTCCCCGATGTCTTCCTATTTTACGGTGACCAAGATGATTTTATAGTGGCAAAACCGCGACACGAATAGATCGGAGTTACACGTTCTTCAACAACGAGATAACCCTTCGAAAGGACAAAAAAAACCTCGTCTGAGACTGTCGAATCATTATTGTAATAACGCCAAAAACAAAAATCGATCGGTCACCTCAAAGTTCCATAATTATTACGGAAATTAAATTCGAATAAATTCCGGGCAACTCGATTGCCAATGTTTTTCCGCGATTTTTTACGATAATTGTAAAAATCCAATGGAAAAATTACCGTAGTATAAAGAAAAACAATCGATTTTATCACGTCGCATATTACACGCGACGATTTTAACGTTACACGTTAATTCCTTATTTCATTGTTGCAATGACCACGTACAGTGGGGCTTAGAAGAAGATAAATAAACGTTCGGAATGAACGATGAATTTGGAGATGCGATAAAAAGAGATAAGAGATAGCGCGGAAGATTTCAAGAGGCACGCGATCAAAGACGCGGTGTTGCGCGCCTCTGCATACGTACACACACACACACACAGACGCGGTCGTCGACGCTTTTCTCTAACATTTAAAAAATAAAAGATCGTGTTTAGCGGACACGCCGCAAAGAGTTCATAAATATCTGTTATATAGTGTGTGTATAAACAGGCAGATGAAGGAACGAGGCGCCACGTGATGTTCGAACATTAACGTTCTTTTGTCTTTTTCTTTTATCTACCTCCTTTTCTCGCTTTTTATTCGTCTTCTTCAGTCGGCAATTCTACCTGTGCACAGTCGACTTTACATCACATACGTTCCGCACTTCCTTATCCGCTCGCGGAATCGCGGACAAGCCTATCTCTCTCTTTCTTTCTCTCTCTCTCTCTTTGTGTGTGTTCGCGTTGCGCCAAGTTTCATTCAAGTTTTCATTTGGTTGCCGTCCACTATCTCGCCGTATAGTTATAAAACAGTGAAGTTATACCGTTTTATATCTACAGATATATGGACGGTGAGTACCGTCGAGGCTCGCGAATTTCTCGTAGTACTATACTCTGTTATAGTCATTATTTACTACGAAACCGCACGGCGTGCGCGCCTGTGCAACGAGAAGTTTATGCAATGGCCTACGGACACATTAGCGATGGCTCTAAACTACTCGCGAACATTAGAAATTTATTATACCATATTGTTAATAAATCGTTCAAAGTATTCGGCATGTTATTCGTTTATTTCGTGAATTAATTAACGTTTAATTGATAGAAACGATAATTATCGATTAATTAACTCTCTAACGTTAGTTGATCGTCGAGCAACGGGAAGCTTTAAGTAATCACCCATTTTTAAACACTTCAACTCCGATAAGTAAAGTAATTGAAGTTTAATTTCGATTAAATTGACGATAAATTGAATTGATAATGGAGAAATTGTGCACTTTGGGACGTGTATTTCGCAATTTATGTTTAAATTACTCTCGACATTCACACAAAATCGATACCACCTCAAACTAATTATTTCATCCCATTGACGATGGAATCAAGTAGTATTAATTTACAACAATTCAATATCGAGACGGATATGATAGAAAAAAATTTCATTATATTGACGATAAATTGAATTGATAATTGAGAAATTGTGCTCTTTGGGGCGTATATTTCACAATTTATGTTTAAACTATAATACTTTTGTCATTCACAAAAAAATCAATACCGCCACAAACTAATTATTTCGTCCCATTGACGATAGAACACCGCGAAATATCATTATCAAGTAGTACTAATTTGCAACAATTTACTATCGAGACGGATATGAAAGAAAAAGAAATAAAGAAAAAAATTTGCTTAAATTACCAATAAATTGAATTGATAATTGAGAAATTGTGCTCTTTGGGGCGTATATTTCACAATTTATGTTTAAACTATAATACTTTTGTCATTCACAAAAAAATCAATACCGCCACAAACTAATTATTTCGTCCCATTGACGATAGAACACCGCGAAATATCATTATCAAGTAGTACTAACTTGCAACAATTTACTATCGAGACAGATATGAAAGAAAAAAATTAAAAAATTAGAAAATTAGAAAATTTAAAATTTAAAAATTTAAAAATTTAAAACTTAAAAAATTAAAAAGTTAAAAATATAAAAAATTTAAAAATTAAAAAGTTAAAAAATTTAAAAATTACCGTCGCAATATAATCAGATCATTTTTAATGAATGATGATGGCCTTATTATATCCCCATGTGTATTCTCGTCGAGAATGAATGAATGAACGGGGTGTGTTACAAAAACACGTAAGAAATAATGATAATAATTTTTTTTAAATAATAATAAATATGCGCACGGCTCAATTCTGCATTCTCTGGCACGATATCATATATACATGTATATATATCTGTGCGATAAATGCGGTCGTTAAATTAACGTCGACTCGCGTCCCCTCGAGGCTCAAGCAGTGAGAGGAGGGTGGCCAACACTTGGACCGGTGGAAAATTCGAATCGAGAATCTCGGTTAACGACGAATAGACTGCGGTAAATGTTCGCGTAATCAGCGTTACAGTAACACGCTGCAAATTGGTATGTTACAAATATAAACGTCGCTCAATGCCACAACGACTTGAATTCGAATATTTGTACATCGTCAAAATGTTCCTTTGATTTTAAAACATCGATGAGCGCGCATGAAAACAAACACGTGTGCATGCCGGATAGGGTGAAGAATACCATGAGCGGCAGAGAAATTGTGGGCGCACACGTTTATTCTCCTATCTACCGCAATCAGTTGCATTACCAGTCGTAGGCTGTGGTGTGTGTATCCTTTATACTCCGCTGCTCTTGTTGGTATCATACATATATGTATACACGAGCCTGACCGTACACTCTCGGTGTAACGCGGTCGACGCACACTCGTTAATTGCAATTAATGGGCCTCTCGCAATCAGCCGGTGTCGTGGGCCTCGTGAGCGAACCGCGAAACTATATTATACGTAAACAAGGCGGGAGAGTGAAAATACTATTTTTGTTTTATTAATTATCGTATAGTTTTATCGTTTTATTCGTATCGTATCGTTTTATTAATTATCGTATAGTAGCAAGGAAAAGAAAAATTATTTAAAAACTACATCCGGGCGGAAAAATTGTCGATTTCATTTCAATATAATGTATTTTTACTTTTCCAAATGAGATACACTTCTTCTCTTGAATTTATTTAGCCAAATTGCTCTATTAATTGAGAATTGTTTTTTTTTTTTTTTTTTTTTTTTTTCAAATGAAAAAAGTAACTCTTTTTTCCCTTGTTTGAACGTATACCCTTGCGGATTTTTACGTATGACCTATTGGGATATAGGGTGGATAAATAATTACAATCGGTGAATTAATACTACTTTACTTCTTTATTGTGATAACACTCGAAAGATGCATCAAGCTCTGTACTCTTGCTTTGTCGAACGAAGACTAAACAAAAATAGACAAGGGACCAGTCCTCTGGACCTCTAAAGTAATAAGACTCTCTTTTTGTCCTTTACTCCATATACTTTTTAGTCCACGCACAACCGTCCAACCGGCCCCGTAAACCGAGCCGATCACCCGAACGGACGCACATGTGCATGCACTTGAGGACTCTACAAGGACCAGGAGAAACCCGTCATAAATAAGACAATACAGTTGTAAACGCTGTAGAGAAAAATTCTCTCTAGCGAGATTAACCTTTTTGCATAGGATTTCTTTCTTAAAATCCAACATGACCCTTTCCAATTCCATTGTTTTTTTTCTATTTTTGCCCCTATCACTCCCTACCCGCAATTCGCTAGACTACCCCAACTTTCATTGCGTGCGCAGACGTCTCAGCAACGCTGTATCGCGTTCGCCGTGGGCACGGGGAAACTGTGGAAAACCTTTGTCGAAACAGACGGCTTTGTTATTGCTGAATTTCAGTTGTATTTATTACATCAAAAATTCAATAAAAGACTGCCTCTTCGCTCAACAGTCGGCGCAGTCAGCTAGTGCACGGCTGAGCGGTCACCCAACCACATAGTGACCGCGGGCAAAGTCGCTCAAATTGAGTGATCGCCAGCAGCCGGGCGCTGACCGCGCGTTCACTGTTGTCGATTGGAAAATGTAACTTGGCAATTTCAGAAATGTCTGTGACGGGCAGCGGTAATTAGATGTTAATTGAATTACGATTTTTATTTGAGAAAGAAGGATACCGAAACGTCGTTTTATTGGACATTCGGTAGAAACTTTTAACTTTTGTTAATTCTATCGCTTTTAACTTTTCGCTCGTCAACAACACGGTATTTAGGAAGTACGGAAAATTGATAACATGGATTGCCCAACCAGATACGGTGTGAGAATAATTTTGATTTGAGGGGGAAAATAGGGTTAGACGGTTCAAAAAATAGATTTTTTTTTATTTCATAAATTGTTAGTAAAACTATTGAATAATATGTTCCCAAAATTTTAAACGAAAATTCCGACTCGTTCTATTGTCATAAGCCATTAAAGTGTACTCAGGTACGGTATTTTTTCAAACGCGTTTTTCTGAAAACGACTTTTTTTGAACTTGCGTACACGCTAGTGTGAAAAGTTTTCAACCAATCGTTTTGAAAATAATTTTTTTTTTGCAAATAAAGTTGTAAAAATGGCATAAAATCATGCTTTTTTGTTTTGACCCCTGTGAAGAATTCAATTTTCTATTTTTTTGATAGCATTTACGTTCATATAGAAGAGAGACATATAGTAAAAGTAAATTCCAACCTCGTTTGATTTCAGATGAAAATTGCGGCTTCCAGAATGTACGCAAAATGCTGAGTCTGATTGTGACCTGCAATATGGGGTCGCTAATATGGGTCGGTGTTTTACAAGGAAATTCTTCAAAAATTGTATAGTATATACTTAAATATATGTATAAAATATTCTCAAAGTTTCAATAAATTATATTCATTTTTCATACTATAAAAAAATTCATGAAAATCATTGAGAAAACGCTGTCCTAACCCTATTTCCCCGCTTAACGGGAAATCAACGAATTAAACGTCGTTTAATTCATTGAAAAAATTCTGTTGCAAACCATTATTTCCGGCGTAGTTTTGAAACGATGCTATTTTTTTCTTCTTTTTTTTCCCCGTCGCACCCTCTGCCGAACACGATAATTTCATTATTCTCTACCATTTCCACGAAATTATTTCGCGATTTTGCTCCAACACTTTGAGGAGAAGGAACGGGGGTTTTTTTTTGTTGCTTTTCTTTCTTTTTTGTTATTCGTCGTAATTCTTGGGTTTTGTGGAGGATGCGACGGGTGAGAAAGATGGGTATTTGGTGAGAGAGTCGTAAAGCGATCGTGCACACCCAAGAGCGACAGGTGTTTTAGCGCTCGGTGTGCGCGAGACCAGTGAGGTTCTTCTGGTGAGGTCTTACGTGAAAAAGCAACGAAGAAGAAGAAGACAGACGACGTAAAGAGATATAGAGGAAGAGAGAGCGAGAGAGAGAGAGAGAAGAGTGTGCACTGGTGTATCGGTAAGAGGTTTATATAGACGACAAGAAGAACCGGGGGCGTTCGGGCAGCGAGAAGTAAGCAATCATCATAAATCATTCGGGGGATCGGTTATCGAGCGCGACCGCGTCTCAGATGTATATGTATGTAACGGACGGACGATGGAGAAACCCGAGCGTCCCGCAAAGAGACTTCTCGCGCGCGCGAACTTTATCGAGTTCGGCGAGAAAAAGAGAGAGACGATTATTTTCACGGACAGAGTCAACCGTTCCATCCAGTCTCTCTGTGACTTTTTGCATTATTACTGGATGAAAAAAAAAAAAAAAAAATTTGTAACTTTTCAATATCCATCACATCCTTCAAAGATTCGCTCTTTTTCAAAGTTTCCCGCTCATAAGGGTCGAGAGCAAAAACAAATATAATATCCGACGTGAAATTAAAATGACAACCCTTCGATCCGTAAATTTGTAAAACCTAACGAAAAATAAAATTACGATCGATTGCCGAGGAGAAAAAAATGCAAAGAAATGAGAAAATTCACCGGAAATAAATAAAAATCGAGACAATCTTCGAATCTCATAAAAAATGTCCAGATTATATTTTTTAAATGTTTGTTTCATTTTTGTTTTTCGATCAATAAAGTATTTACTCTTTGAAGACCATTCTCTCATCTCTCACAGATCACTCTTTTGTGGCTTATCTCGTCTGGGATACTAATCGGCGAGAGGCTAAAAAACAAGGCGAGAAAAAAAAAGAAGAGGGATTGGGAGGGCGAAGAGGGGGCAGAGAGAAGCGATTAGAAACGAGTGTACGTAGAAATATTATACGTTCTCGGTATTCGTAAGTGATATATAAACTTACGGACTTTGCTGAGTGACGCGCGTGTTCGATAAGCTCTCAAAGTTGCGTATGCATATATATAATAATAATAATAATAATAATAAAAATCATCTCAAAGCTCATATAGACGAGTGTGTTGATTTTTTTGCCGTGCGACAGAGACCCGCTCTTTTCGGAATCCCAACACCGACGACGACGAACACGACTGCGTCTAAATAATAATGCGTAAACATAATCGCGGGGAAAGCTCGTGTGCGGCCGTTCTTGGAACTATAAAATATCGTTCCATTGTTTGTGTAAATATAATTTTTTTATTCTTCTTTGTATAATCAAACGTATCACCGAGACGATACGAAATGGAGTCTGGAGAAACGCCAGGAGAAATTTCGCGTAATAAGAAAAAAAAATTCTTTCCTTTTTGTGTTTTGCTTTGAATGCAATTAACATTAAGGGCGCACACGCTCGACGATTGAAAGTCGGAAAAATGCCTTGTATTTTTGTGTTTTGTGGGGGAAAAAAAAAGAAGCGTCGAAAAACCCAAACGCAAGACTGTTTGACAATGATTTTCCGGTCGTGTAAAAAAAATAAATTATATCGGTATATAAGAAATTGTAAAAAGGGAATTGTAAAAGGTTTAATTTTATTTTATTTTTAAATTTGTCTCGCTTCGAAAATACCACTGCCACGATTTATTTTTATTTTTTCGATCCCAGAAACATTTTAAACAATCGCTCGATTGGGATCTTCAATACGATTTTCTTCTTTGGTTGAAAAGAACCGGCCTCTTAAACATTTTAAAACCCGTTAATAAGCTGTGCAAAGATGAATTTTATTAAACTTTACAAAATCATTTTCGCAGTGATCGTTCTAGTAAACCGATTGAGCCGCGAGAAACAAGATGAAATTTAACGATACCGATAATGACGAGGAGAAATCTACGCGACAAAATCTCCGGACATTCACTCGCCTCTCGAACCTATATAGACTTCGTCGTGGCATGTTTTGCCATCGCGTGGATTATAAAAGCTCATTGAGACATGTGCTCGGAATCCCACGATAAAAAAAAAATTTAACGGGAAAATTGCCTCGGTGCACATAATACATTTATTAGAATGTGTAGCACACGTCGGTGGCTTCTCTCGAACGTCAGATGTTGATGCTTCAAACGTTCGTGATATGTCACCACCGTCAATCTACCGATGACGATGGATTCCTACCATAGAAAGTTTTGTAAAAAAAAATTGAAAAAAAAATCCCGCTGATTCGCGAAGTTGAATTTCGCTGACGACGTCGAAAAAAATTAAATTTAATGACAATTGTGCAGCATTTCAGTTTAATACATAAATACATTATGATGATTTAAAAAAAATAAAACTAATCATCTCGACAATGCGGCAATAATGATGTCATTAATAAATCAATGGAAAAAAAATGTTTCGTATTAAAATATTCCGATTTTTTTCTGTTACGAATTTCAATCCCACATCTTTGTTAATTCAAATCACTTTCTCCTAAATAAAAATTATTTTTTCAATGCTAACGGTTAAAAAATCGAAAATTTTCTTCGGAATATTAAGAAATAAAGATTTTATTAATGGCGAAATGGACTTATTATCATTTTGCGAAATTCATTCCGTTTTGAAAATAAATTACCCGAAACATTCTCGAGATTCGAGATATATGAAAAAAAAACGGTATTTACAAAAAATTTAAAGGGTCTCAACTAAAATAAAAAAATAAAAAAATCGATTGTCATTGAACAAAATCAATTAAGAATAAAATTGAGATTGAAATAAATCTTTCACAATATATTGACACGTAAAAATTGTTGACAACCGGATGTGTAACGAAAATATAAATGCAAAGAAGTAAATCCTTCCTAAACATGAAAATGCTGTCTCCTAATTAACGCGAGGGGGCGGAATAGGATATAAAGAATAAAAATGAAAAATAAAAGGAAAACATGCAGAAGAGCACCGGGACACCATTGGTATTATACAGCTGAGCACATACGAAAAGTTAACAAAGTATAAAACTCGCGGAGAGTTACTGCGGGTGCGCGGATAAGTGGCGGTTATAAAAGTGGCCCGAGGGTGCGCGCACGAAGAGGCATTCAATTACTCAATTGCTCAATTAGCGGGCGGCAAGTAAGTCAACGATTAGCATAAGTCGAAAGGCACAGCCTCGCGATATAGGGAAGATCAGGAAAACAAAGAAAATAAAATGAAAACTTCGTGTATTTTCCCATAAAAAAAAAAAAAATAAAGAAAGGAGATCACAAGGTGAGGGAGAGATAAATCGCTCAACGATCGTGATGATAGAGGCAGTGAATGAAAAAAAAAAAAGAAAAATCAATTAGTCGTTTATTACCGGCACAGTTGGATATCACGAGCAACGTTTTGCTAAAGGATAAAACGAAAAACGAAAAAATAAATAAATAAAAACTGAAGAAAAAAAAACAATTAAAAAAACAATACGACGTGTACAATGTAGCAACTTGACGGCCGTCACAAGTACACGTGTATCAGCTGTATTGTATAAATTTTTTTCGCTCAACGCGGTGAATTGTGCGGAGGCGTACGGCGAGGCTGCTCCAGTTCGTTCACCTTGCACTACTCGCGACACACATTAGCCACATAGTTGAATCTACGCGTATATATAGTCAGCATACATATTTGTTTTATAAACGTAGATTGGAAACGATAAACGATGAACAAGTACCGAAAATTTCATTTATACACGCGCGTTAAGGGGGGAAAATAGGGTTAGATGGTTCAAAAAAACGATTTTTTTTAATTTCATAAATTGTTAGTAAAACTATTGAAAAATATGTTCCCAAAATTTGAAATGAAAATTCGGACTCGTTCTATTGTTATAAGCCATTAAAGTGAGTAGCTCTCCTTCAGGCCCCGAGCGCGCCACGTGTTTCAAACGCGTTTTTCTGAAAACGATTTTTTTTTAACTTGCGTACACGCTAGTTCGAAAAGTTTTCAACCAATCGTTTTGAAATTTGGCAGTTACTTTCTTCATAGTATTGCGTTCTATATGAACCTAAAATCGGAATATTATCATTATTTAAAATAATTTTTTTTTGCAAATAAAGTTGTAAAAAATGGGGAAAAAATCATGCTTTTTTGTTTTGACCCCTGTGAAAAATTCAATTTTCTATTTTTTTGATAGCATTTAGGTTCATATAGAAGAGAGACATATAATAAAAGTAAATTCAAACCTCGTTTGATTTCAGATGAAAATTGCGGCTTCCAGAATGTACGCAAAATGCTGAGTCTGATTGTGACCTGGAATATGGGGTCGCTAATATCTTCGGTGTTTTTCAAGGAAATTCTTAAAAAATTTTATAGTATATACTTAAATATATGTATAAAATATTCTGAAAGTTTCAATAAATTATATTCATTTTTTATACTATAAAAAAATTCATGAAAATCATTGAGAAAACGCTGTCCTAACCCTATTTCCCCCCTCGATATTTCAATGAAAAATAATCGAATTACAAATTACCCAAGATTATTGCAATGAATTCGACGAAAAATTCGAATCATTTCGAGTAAAGAAGTAATTCAATTGCACGAAAAAATCTCACTTATTGAGGGGTTATACGCAGTTGGGAATTTCGAAAAATCGATTTTTTTTATTGCATTTTCGGCACGTATTTGAGTATATTCTCTGAAAATTTCAAATCGATCCGATAAATTTTCTCGGAGTTACACGTATACTTGTAAAGACGTCTCGGACCGTTTGGTAGTGATGTTGAAACTTTGAACGCGATTTTCTCAAAACGGTGTTTTCAAAATCGGTGAGCACGATTTGTCGAAAAACGGCTCAACCGATCGGTCTGCAATTTTACCACAACCTTCCCAAATATATTCTCCAGGTATTGATCGAAGGAATAAGATTTCCGATAATTATTATTAAAATTTTGGTCGAAAATTGGAATTTTTTCTTTTTGAAGCCGTCATTTTGTCAAAAATCAAAATAACGACTATTCCGTCGATCAATACCCAGATTTATCTATCCACTAATATAATCTTTTTGGGTTTTTTAAATTTTGGATAATCCAAACCAGAGATATCGTGCTCACCGCCAGACGCCTTTTTTTTGAAGGACCTCCAAGTAATCGTCTACAGGAGCAGTGTAAAACAATATTTTTTTAAATGAACAAATACCGATATAAAGTTAAAATCTATCGCTACATTTATTAATACTTCTTGTATTTGTCAAATAAAATCTCTTTTCAGAAAAAATTCGTAAAAAAACGACTTTTTTTGGTCTTGCAACTGCGCATAACCTGTTGAGGAACCAAGAACTTTTGAAGCTTACAACAACAACAAAAACCTTGAAAATCCCCAAAGGAACAATTCTTGAAAACTTTTTTGATAATAACGTGAGGGAGTGAGAAAATTACGAAAAATTTTGTATTCGAATATGTTGAATAAATACAGAAATTCTCAATTAATTCGAGGTAAATTGCCAATAGATCGATAACAACACGTTTACCTGAATCACGCGAAATGGCAATGGCGTGAGTGCAATCAGTTCTGCTACCGGGGAATATAGCGCGTTTATATATATTGCATAGCACGTACACAGTATACACGTATTCCCTCGTGTCGTATATGTTAAACGATCGTAACTTGCTCTCAATACCCGATTTCTGACGTCACTGGTCTTAATCGATAATATATACGATGTACGAGCTGAAATTAAATTCGACCACTGAAGGAGTGAGGGGGGGGGGGGGGGCTCAGTAACGATAAATTGTGTAATATCGAGGCTTCGAGAGGGGAAAAAAAAATGTTAAGAAAAATTACCATTGCTACGCGCTCTGCCTTCGGGGACGTGTTATACGAGATCGCTGAGAGAAAACATAAATTCTTGTGTACATATCGTAATGAAATACGACAGATGATTGAGGAGTTTTTCGAATCTTTTTGTATAATCGTGCTCTTTCGCAGCTCATTTTTTATCGGAATGTCTCTAACGATACAGCGTTTGTATATATGGACTATCCTACGCGAAAATCATATAATCTTTTACTCAAGCAATTTCTGGAAACAAAATTTGCTTGTTTTTTTATTAAGCAATTTTTTAAGCAATTTTTGGAGACAAAAATTGACTTAAAAAATAAATAAAGAATACTAAAAAAAACAATTCCAAATTGGGGATCTAGAAAAAATTTTGACGGACAAAGAATTAACGTCGATCTAAGTCGATTTAACGTGAATAGTCTCATATGTCGACTAGAGAGCACATGAATAACCCGGTAATTATCGATGATCACAAATCTCGCCTAACTGGTGTTTGCGTCTCGATAAATAAACTCCTTGACACGTAGCCCGAGGGATTTTTTGCCTCGCGGCTATATAATATATATATATATATATATATATATATATATATATATTAGAGCAATTTTTTTTTCGACTATTTTTTTTTCAGTCCCCACCCGAAATTTTGTTGGATATGTCGAAAAAGAAATTCCCTGAAAGTTACAGCCCTTAATATTAATTCTAAGTACTTTCCCTTAGCGTAAAAAGATTTTCCATCTAAAATACACGTAAAACGAATTTTTTTTTTTTTTTTTTTTTTTTCAAAATTCTATAACTCAGCCGCATTTTATGCTATCATATTGTTCTTGGTTTCGATTTACTCAGAATAAAACAATCTAGAAAAGTGCCTATTGCGGCAACAGTGTAAATTGTACTGGTGAGTTGGTATATTTTTTTTCGTAAAGTTAATTGTTTCGGAGATAACAGCAAAAAAACGAGAATTTTGAGTAAAAATCATCTTCAGTGACTCGTACCAACTCACCAGTACAATTTACACTTTCGCCGCAATAGGTACTTTTCTAGACTATTTTATTCTGAGTAAATTGAAACCAAGAACAATATGATAGCATAAAAAGCGGCTAAGTTATAGAATTTTGAAAAAAAAAAAATTCGATTTACATGTATTTTAGATGGAAAATCTTTTCACGCTAAGGGAAAGTACTTAGAATTAATATTAAGGGTCGTAGCTTTCAGGGAATTTGTTTTTCGACATATCCAACAAAATTTCAAGTGGGGACTCAGAAAAAAAAATAGTCGAAAAAAAATTGTCCTAATATCCATATGTAGCATCAAAGATTATCCGTAAAAACGAGACATTTTGTTCGTTCAAGTCAATCACTTTTTAACCCCGTCAGCATTTCGAAATATTGTATTCATTTCGACAGTATTTTCGGGGCGTATATTCAACAAAAACGTTTCTCCGTAAATTAATTCCGTTTTGTCAATTCCCAAAGAACCTTTTGATTCGAGTTGAAAAATTCGCGCGGATCAATGGACAGAAAAATTGAAGTTTTTAATGAGTTGGCTTTTAAAAAATTTATCCGATCGCTAAAAACTGAGTGGACAAACAAAAAGATACATTTTTATTTCCATTCGGAGTTGAAAATAAATAAAATTCAAGAATTGCTAGCCGATCGTAATTAGAATTGTTTTTTTTTTTCATCCTATATGACATCAATCGATTTCTCTTTCTCGCGATATTTCCAATCATTATTTTCTTCCCCGCTATATATATATATATATATATATATGATATTGATTGAGATTAACAGTGCCGAGTGACGATCGAGTTGTTATATATACGCGACCTGAATCACAATGCGGTTTGTAAACAGTCGTACGAGAGTACAACCCATAAATGCGTATAGATATATATTGATAAATGTTTGTGTCGGTGTGTTTGTCAACAACGAAGTGAGCGGAGAATAGTTGCGCGACATTAGACGGTAACAGCGCGCGAACGGTCGTTCAACTCGACCTCCATTTGTTGAAACACATTATTTGCTCGTTCGTTCATTACTTGCAGATTTTCTCGGTTAATTCAGGGGGGGAAAAACTCAATATAACAGTACTTTTTTTTGCTATTTAAGAGCGCTGCACTTGTCGGAAAGAAAATCGTATCGAAAATCCGAAGAGAACGACCTTTCAAAACCTTTCGACGATCATATAAACAAATATTTAGTTCCGAATGGAAAAAAAAATTGTAGAATAAGGTGACTAAAGAAACAAAGTATGTGAAAAAAAAAAATTGAACTCTTACATTTTTTTATATAGCGATTTGAATATTTTTTTAGATTATCATAAATGCATTTTGAAGAATCGCGTTGTTCGGTATGTTCGATACAATTCATTTATTTTTTCGCAAAATGAAAAATAAAATAAAATTTTTTCCGGACTTTCAGTTGCTGTCAAGTTTATGGGGTTACGGAATATTCTGAATTCTTTCCCATCAATTCGGGAGTTCCTCAATGAAGCGTTCTAGGCCCGGTTCTCTACCCTCTCTTCGCATCTGATCTCCCCGTGGGACAAAACACCACCACAGCTACATTCGCCGACGACACCGCCTTACTGTCGGTGCACGAAAACCCAGATACAGCCTCAAGCTGAAATTGAATTGAAAGTTGGTTAAAAAGATGGAAAATCAAAGCCAGCGTTGCGAAATCGGTTCATATCACTTTCACAACGAAAAAAAATAGCTGCCCTGCAGTTAAACTGAACGGTCATTTCCTTCGACGAGTTGAAGAGGTAAAGTACCTCGGCATGCATCTTGATAAAAGATTAACCTGGGCAAATCACATAAAAAAGAAAAGAAAAGAGCTTTACCTAAAATTAAAAAAGATGTACTGGCTAATAGGCAGGAAATCCAAGCTATCGTTGCATAACAAACTCATGGTATACAAAACCGTACTCAAACCGATTTGGACATATCGAATACAACTCTGGGGAACAGCCAGCAACTCCAATATTGAAATCTTGCGAGGATTTCAATCCAAAACGATTAGACCGATAACGAACGCTCCCTGGTACATCTCCAACGCCACGCTCCACCAAGACCTCGGAATTGACACAATCAGAAATACGGCCAAAAAACAAAGCACTAGCTACGAAATGCGTATCGACCAACATCCAAATCAGCTAGCAACACAACTACTCGACGGAAATCGCATCACACGTAGACTAAAAAAATATAAACCGCTAGACCTTCGGCAACGATTTGACCGCTAGAAAGCAAAATGTAATAAAAAAAAAAAATTAATCCACGTACGATCCAATAGTAGCGCGCATCGATAGATGCAACTACTACCTTCGCTTACTTTCTTTTATAATCGCCTCAACGAAATTATTTATTGTTATGGGACATAACAGGTTATAATTGTAAATAAATGGATATGAAAAAAAAAAAAAAAAAAAAAAAAAAAAAAAGATTATGGTCCTTGTAAAAAGTTTAGCCGGTGAGTGAAATGAGACAGTGTCTAGTTTGATTGAATGTAGCATTTTCCAATTCGTCTATATGCATAACGCTCTTCGTACCGTTTTACCCCTTTTTTCAGACTCGCATTTGTGTAATTCTCTCAACAACAAGCCTTGTAAAAAGTTTCAGCCTGTAAGTGAAATGAGACAGTGCCTAGTCAGACTGAATGTAGCATTTTCCACTTTGTCTATATGTATAACACTCTCCGCACTGTTTTACCGCTTTTCTCCGACTCCCATGTGTATAATTCTCTCAACATCGTTCAATTCCCTCGTCAAAGTCGTCGGTATACCCTTCCTCACATCACTCTTATTCCTCGTTGTCGCGTCTCAAGACTCCGTTCGGTTTAATATAGGTGCGTGCGACTGATAACGATAATCACGTGGACGGGTACGCGAGTATAACGCTAAACGTAACGTCTTACACATGCAAACTCGTGTCGATGCAATACGTGTATATATAACAACGTTAAAACGTCGCAAAGGACACCGCGACAATTATTAATGACTGTCATTAGTTTCTCATAGTCGTTCGTGGGTCGCGCGAGGGTCGAAGAGTCTACTGACCCAAATTTATACGTACTGGATAACGCTCGACCCTGAAAGCTTTCCCAATGACTTATCGCACGTAGCAATTATTTTGTTTGTACTCATAGAAAATTTTTGCATATGGAAAAATTAATCGGGACATGCGAAAACTCAATTTTCCCGCGGTCAATGTAGTGTTCTCGTGATTGTTAAAGGGCTCAAGGATTTTTATTTATTTATTATTTTCTAACTTGTTCCTAAATCGTAGGAGTAGCAATTTTTGTAATGACTACATTTATCATGGATTTTGTCGATAACGCGTCGTTGCCAATTGAAAATCAAGATTTGCAAAAAAATTCATATTTTAAAATGTATTTGAGATTAAAAAAATTTAATAAACACTGTAATCGTATTGAAATTTGAAACGAAACGCCGTATATATTAATTTCTACTCGCCATTTGGCATATATTCTGGAGCACTGAGAAAGATAATGATGTAAATTGTTTCTGTATAAAATTTGGATTTTTTAAAGACTTTATACAACCCCAAGGAAATTTATAAAATTGACGAAAACATAACCCAACAATAAAGACATAAACGATCTATGTATGGTTGCGTACGAACAAACAACAATTAAAATATCACGAATCAATTTTTTTCCGCTCGTGCCGATGAAAATAGACTCAATTAAACCCGAGTCTCGAGAGCTCTTCGTGTATATATACTTTAGTATCCTTTGCTAATGTAATATAGCACATGAGAGTCAGCTGATAATTATATAGAGGCTGAATGAATGAGGAAAACTTGAACCGGAGACTTGTGGTGTATTATTATCGCTGTATCGCTTTATGAATATCGCCGGGAGTGAAAGAAAAAAAAAAAAAGAAGCAAAACGATAAAAGATCGAATATCTTATGCGACAAGATCCTTCGATCAACGATCTTTCGCGTCCTTCATGCATCGTCCAATCGTCCTTTCATACCTCGTACCGATTCGATCTGGTCTATCGGATAAATATCAATCTATGTCTCACTGTCTGCAGCCTATAATGCATAATGTGTGTGTGTGTATGTATATATATATATATATATATATATATATATATATATATATATATATATATATATATAACTACTTTGGACGTAACATATTCCGGCATTGGTATGGAAAAAAAAAGGACTTTTATGCCACGTTCCACTGGCTTCTGTGCAATTGCAGTTAGATCCGTGCGCTCGCCTGGCGCCAGAGAATCGCTTTGCGTGCGCAACAAGACATAATGACGCTCTATTACACACTCCTCGTTTACCGAATGGAAATCTCGTTCTTTTTTTTCACCTTTTTCTTTACCTTCATTTAAATCACAACTTTTGTTTCCTTCCTACACTCTCGTCCGACACACTTGCATCGTCATTCCCGAGCCAGTCGCTGTGTAAGTCATTATAAATTGTTGTGAGCAACAATGTGCTCGTACTTTTGTCGTTTTGATGTAGGATTTTCTTCGATCACCCCCCAATGCATCTCCGAGATCGTTTGACGAACGATTTCTACCATGGTTTTTGAGTTGTCGAACAAGAACAAAAAAAAATTGTATCAAAAGTACCAAATCAGCGATTCTTAAAATTGTTTTCACGATTGGGTAAAAAAAATATTCAGATCCGAATCTGAAAAATTGATGGATTATTTTTTAAATAAAATATTCAAAAGATAAGCAATCGTGATGGATTTTGAACATGATGAAAAAAACCATTCGTACGAACCTGCCGTTTGGATTTTTTTTTATAAGATTTCTATTCAGTCATACAAAAAGAAATTTTTTAAACACGATTTCTCCAATTTTCAAAGTGCAGTCCTTAACTCATTTTCCTCTAATTTCTCGTGACGAGTTCGTTCGTTAATTCTGGACTTTTTGAATTATTTGCCATTTTTTCTATATTGCCAATCTATCGTATTATCATTTTGTTTTTTTTTAAATTCTTCATCCCTCAATTATTTTCGTAGAAATAAGCGTATACGTATATTACGAGCTATAAATAAATGACAATTTCAACGGCGTCACAGCTGGTTTATTGACGGGAGGATTCGTCGCGACAGGTGTGACGATCTCACAGTGATATACAATTTTCCATAATGGGAACAAATTGACATTGATCGTCGTTGTCGTGGTTCGTTGAAAAAAAAACTATTTTTTTCTTACCCCAATTTTCCTCCTTGGTTTTCGAGATATACATGCCGATAAGTGTTTTGTGTAACACACCAATTTTCTTTACACATATTTTCGTCCAAATACCATGGAAACCTTAGGATATATTTATGGACTTATCATAACGAACGATGCACTCTGATTCTCTCTCTCTCTCTCTCTCTTTCTCTTTCTTACAGTCTCGAAGTTGAATAAAACGCAGGTGCACGAGTCGAGCCGGGTGTCTTGGACAACAATGGCGTCATTAGTTTGAGCGTGTCGCGACAATGACGTTCGTCGTCGACCGTCTTCGTGTTTTGCCCGGTTGACTATCATGTACCCCGATTGCTTCTTGCATATACGAGGGATTCCAGTTGCATTGGAAATATATCACCAATAAAAAAACGTCACTATTTTTTAACATCGTTATCAACGTTTTGTCATTTTTTCCATCTTTCCATCCAGCGTTTTCAAGAATCGGGGCTACGGTTCTCCCTTCAATTCAATGTGTCACGAAAATTGAGACGTTTAAAAAGAAAAATGCAAAATCCATTAATCGATATTCATTACTAAATGAATCGTCGTCTGGAAATATTTTTCAAATTCAACATGAAATATCCTCTAATGAATCTGCAAGTTTGTTTAGAAAATGGAAATTATTTCGGAAATTACGTTAATTACGTTATATATTAATTTATTTCGAAAGTTTTGCATTTTGGATTGAAATAATTAATAGAACAGTTTGTTCAGAATGATCTGTGTTAATGAATTTTTTCATAATTCTCGAAAGTACGAGTAGAGAGTCTCCGAGATTGTTTAAACTCCATCGAGTATAAAATCATTGCTCGGTCGTTTAAGGGGGGAAATAGGGTTAGACGGTTCAAAAAATAGATTTTTTTTAAATTTCATAAATTGTTAGTAAAACTATTGAAAAATATGTTCCCAAAATTTAAAATGAAAATTCCGACTCGTTCTATTGTTATAAGCCATTAAAGGGGGAAATAGGGTTAGGACAGCGTTTTCTCAATGATTTTCATGAATTTTTTTATAGTATAAAAAATTAATATAATTTATTGAAACTTTGAGAATATTTTATACATATATTTCAGTATATACTATAAAATTTTTGAAGAATTTCCTTGAAAAACACCGCAGATATTAGCGACCCCATATTGCAGGTCACAATCAGACTCAGCATTTTGCTATTTTTTCAAACGCGTTTGTCTGAAAACGACTTTTTTTTAACTTGCGTACACGCTGGTTTGAAAAGTTTTCAACCAATCGTTTTGAAAATTGGCAGTCACTTTCTTCATAGTATTGCGCTCTATATGAACCTGAAATCGGAATATTATCATTATTTAAAATAATTTTTTTTTGCAAATAAAATTGTAAACAATGGCAAAAAATCATGCTTTTTTGTTTTGGCCCCTGTAAAAAATTCAATTTTCTATTTTTTTGATAGCATTTAGGTTCGTATAGATGAGAGACATATAATAAAAGTAAATTCCAACCTCGTTTGATTTCAGATGAAAATTGCGGCTTCCAGAATGTACGCAAAATGCTGAGTCTGATTGTGACCTGCAATATGGGGTCGCTACTATCTGCGGTGTTTTTCAAGGAAATTCTTCAAAAATTTTATAGTATATACTTAAATATATGCATAAAATATTCTCAAAGTTTCAATAAATTATATTCATTTTTTATACTATAAAAAAATTCATGAAAATCATTTAGAAAACGCTGTCCTAACCCTATTTCTCCCCTTAAACCATCCTGATTGTCATTCGAAAGTTTTACAATTACGACAAACCCTTGATAATGATAATTACGGTTTTGAGACTGTCCAATTGAACTGGAATGACTTATATATATATATATATATATATATATATATATATATATATGTGTGTGTGTGTGTATAAATAATGCGAGAGTTGCGGGCATGCTTGAGCTGTCCAATGCAATCACCGAGTCACGTTCTATAAATACGACTGATGACTCCCGTGAGGCGCAGCCTGAAGAAAACGCTCCCGACGATGAAGAAGAGATGGAGTGAGGTTGGAGGAGAGGACTCGGTTGCACTTTGACTGTGAGCAAGATCCACAAAGGGGTCAAAAAAGTGAAGCGAGGGGGAAAGAGAACGAGAGAGAGAGAGAGAGAGAACAAGAGATAAAGATAATAATAAAGGAAATGAGAAAGAGAGAAAAGAGACCCTTAGGAATCATTTTCCATAGAGTAGATATACCGGACTTGCTGCCGGGCATTGACCAATTATTCCGCGTCGAATGCGGAACGCAGCACGCGACCGGAAGTGCCGGCAGAAACGTACTCTTCGCGCGTTGGTTCACCGGTGCACGAGAAACTCGCGAAACGAGCGTGGGGAAGAGCGGAAAAAAACCAAAAAAAAAAAAAGGAAATAAAAATGATACGATACTGGATATCGTGTGTGGTGAAAAAGTACGCCGAGGAAAAAAACCAACAAAAACTAAAGTCAAGTTAACAAAAATTGTTTGAGGTAACTATGATCCGCGAGCTAATCAAACGAGATCGTTTCATCACGATTTAGGAATATCATCCAGAACATTATTTTCGTGCGAATGAAAGTAAAAATGAAATACGAGAGAAACGAGAGGAAGACGTACGGGAAAATGTTTGTATGTTTACAACCCAACAATTCGCGGATTAAAATGACGATTTGATAAATTTTCTTTGTACAACATCAACAGCAGTTCTGGAAATAAACGAATGCTTGTTTGTTTTTAATCGAAAAATAAATCGGCCTTTGCTCCCACCTGTGGGCTAATCGCGACAGGGAGTTAAACAAAAAATGGTCGGGGAGGTTAGGAAAAAAAAGTGCAACAAGTAAGCGAAAGGATTGTCAATGAGAGTTTATCACACAAATACTGCCACGCACTATACGTGATTCTCGTTTATACCCAAAGTATCCTCGTCTTTGCACTATCACACCCGAGAGTGTCAAGCTGATGGCGAAGCTGTCTTTTTCTTTTGGCTCCTCGTTGGTCTATCCTATGATGTACCGTTTATCGGGCTACGGTGCTCTAGGGCCGTTTGGCGAGGAACGCAATTTATTCTCGGAAATTTACGACCACGAGAGCGCGCGGGAGAGAGTGAGAGACGCGAAACAAGAAGAGTTTACCTCGAGGTTCGTTCGGAAAGGCTTTCAACGGGTAGAGGACAAACAACAATGAAAAACAAAACAAAACAACATCATCAAACTGCATTTTCTACGCGTAACGTACTCTCGGGGGGAGCTTTGCTTCTCGGACGAGAAAAGAAATCCCTTAGGTAGGCAATAGCAAGAGCGCCCTGAAAGGATTTACGCAAGGTTCGAGAGAACCATCGCCTTTATGTGCGCGGGGTGGGGCGAGACGGTGGGGGCTCTACGTGTGTTTATAACCGTAATTTTTGCGAAATCGCGCACACGGCCCGAAACGACCTGCGGTCTCAAACAATGCCATCGTCGCCGAGAGTTATTTGTCGTCTTTGAAGAATGAAACGGCGCACGTTAAAAGAGAGACTGAACGGAAAGCAAAAAAGAAAAAGAAAAAAAAGTCATGAACGAGAGAAGAGCCGGGTAAGAGAGTCGAGGTTTTACGATCCTCCCACTATATATGTACTCGGAATGTCTTGTGTGTACTCTCTCTCTCACTCTCATATATCCTCCCGAGTAAAAGAACAAATCGACTTTTTTTTCACGTTTCACGGGCAAGAGTCATAGATAATTGTTGTGAGACATCACAGCCGGCTAAAAATAATTCCGGCTAAAAAGCCATAAATTTCAAGGTTTGGAAAAAATAAAGGAAATAAAAGTACGTAAGAAAAACATCCGGTTTTCATAACAAAAATAAATAAAAAAGAAAACGACATTAAAATAGCGGGCGAATCGACGAGAGCCACTGTCTTTTCATAGGGAATAAAAAAAAAAACATACACACACTCACATTTTTCAATGACTTCCGTCGTGGTAGGGGGCGTTATATACGCGAGAGCTACGGACTGCGGCACGGCATCTTCGCGCACAGCGACGTTAAGCCGCGTGCTCCAGACACAGTCTCCCCGAACGATTACGATCGTCCTTCGGTCCAGAAGCACCCTCCGGTGAAACGGCTAAACGCGAAACGGTCGACCAGTGACTCTAGGCAAGAGCATACGATAATCTCGAGTACTTGAAAATCGCGAGACACGACATTGTCGTTGCACGTGTAATATTTCTTGTACGAAAAAAAAACGACATTGTCCTTGATAATGATTCCCCCCCGCCCCCACCCCAATTTCCATAATTCAAGCTGTTATTTAAAGAAGAGCCGTGATTTTCCTATAAAAATCATTGAATTCAGCGTTTGAATTGCAAATTGACAAAAATCCATAAAATTTTTATTAGATTTCACGAAATTTAATATCGTCCGTGTATACCATGGGACAGGCACGAAACAATTAATGGCAAGCGAGAAAAAAAAAGTTGAATTGTCAATTGAAAATAAAATTGCGTCGGTAGAACGTGACGCCGTTACGAGAAGAGCTAAGAACAAACAAAAGAAGAAAAAAAAAACAAAAATGACCCGTTTCTCGGGGACCGCGAAGGCGCGATCGCGGGGAGGGGGAAACCGACGAGTGGCGGGAGATTCGTTGCGCGGCGACAAGGGGGCACGAGGGAACAGAAGCGAGTAAAAGAGAGGATGGGAGGGGAGGTTGAGTCGCGAAGGTGAGATACCTTTATTGGTAGCTTGGCTGGCGACCGGGGGTGGGGGGGTGGGGGGGGGCGAAAGAGAGAGTGGAGGGGGGTTAACATTGGAGACTCGCGATTCTTTGGGACAGAGGGTCTCGCGAGAGACGAGACAAAGGGATCGTGGGGCCCCAGGTAGGCGATAGAGAAGCGCGCGCGCGTGCACGACGGAATAGGGCACGATGGGGACCAGGAACAAAAAAAAAGAAAGAGAGGTAACGCCATATATCGTCCACGGAGACGGTGAAGGCGCGAGCCGCTCATGTACAAGAGAGAATAGCGAGAAGCGAAGGGAATGGAGGGGGGAAAGGAAAAGACAGAGATAGACGTTGAGCGAATACAAGAGAGATGACCCAGATGCGTTGGGGTCTCTCGCTTAGTCGGAAAATTCCAAGCAAAATTTTTGGCGCCGAAAACGGTCAACTTCACCGGGTGCTCACTTCTTCGCGGGCTTACGACGGGCTTTGGGCACCGGTCAAGCGCGAATCCCCAAAAGACTTTTCGCCATTGGAAAGCGAACGGTTGAGATTAATCAAAAACCTTTTATATAATCTATTAGTATGGTCGACGAGACTTCTTTTTAACAACCGTATAACCGCAAATATCACAATTTTTTTCTTTCAGTCTACAAAGTGGTTAATTAATTTTTTTTTACAGCGTAATCAATTTGTTATGCTGTAACAAATTCCCTGCGCCGAAATTAACCGATTTATTGATAATTAATCAATTTTCGAACCGTAACTAAATGATACTGACTAACCAATTTTCTGACCGTAATTAACGAATTTGTCACTAATTAACCAATTTTCTAACCGTAATTAACGAATCTGTTACTAATTAACCAATTTTCGTACCGTAACTAACGAATGTTACTGACTAACCAATATTCTGACGGTAATTAACGACTTTTTCACTAATTAAAGAATTTGTTACGAAAAAACCAATTTTCTAACAGTAATTAACGAATGTTAAAAATTAACCAATTTTCTATTCGAAGTTAACGAATTTGTTACTAATTAATTAGTTTTCGAACCGTAACTAACGAATGTTACTGACTAACCAATTTTCTGACCGTAATTAACGAATTTGTCACTAATTAACCGATTTTCTAACCCTAATTAACGAATGTTAAAAACTAACCGTAATTAACGAGTGTTAATAACTAACCAATATTCTAACTGTAGTTAACGAATCTGTTACTAATTAACTAATTTTCGTACCGTAACTAACGAATATTACTGACTTACCAATATTCTGACGGTAATTAACGAATTTTTCACTAATTATAGAATTTGTTACTAATTATCCAATTTTCTAACCGTAATTAACGAATGTTAAAAACTAACTAATTTTCTATTCGAAATTAACGAATTTGTTAATAATTAATTAATTTTTGAACCGTAACGAACGAATGTCACTGACTAACCAATTTTCTGACCGTAATTAACGAATGTTAAAAACTAACCAATTTTCTATTCGAAATTAACAAATTTGTTACTAATTAATTAATTTTCGAACCGTAACGAACGATTATTACGGACTAACCAATTTTCTGACCGTAATTAACGAATTTGTCAATTATTAAAGAAATTGTTACTAATTAACCAATTTTCTAACCGTAATTAACGAATGTTAAAAACTAACCAATTTTCTACTCGAAATTAACGAATTTGTTACTAATTAATTAATTTCCGAAACGTACCGAGCGAATGTTACTGACTAATCAATTTTCTGACTGTAATTAACGAATTTGTCACTAATTGAAGAATTTGTTACTAATTAATCAATTTTCTAACCGTAATTAACGAATGTTAAAAACTAACCAATTCTCTACTCGAAATTAACGAATTTGTTACTAATCAATTAATTTCCGAAACGTAACGAACGAATGTTACCGACTAACCAATTTTCTGACCGTAATTAACGAATTTGTCACTAATTGAAGAATTTTTTACAAATTAACCAATTTTCTAACCGTAATGAACGAATCTGTTACTAAATAACTAATTTTCGTACCGTAACTAACGAATGTTATTGACTAACCAATTTTCTAACCGTAATTAACGAATTTGTCACTAATTAAAGAATTTGTTACTAATTAACCAATTTTCTAACCGTAATTAACGAATGATAAAAACTAACCAATTTTCTATTCGAAATTAACGAATTTGTTACTAATTAATTAATTTTCGAACCGTAACGAACGAATATCACTGACTAACCAATTTTCTGACCGTAATTAACGAATTTGTCACTAATTAGAGAATTTGTTACTAATTAACCAATTTTCTAACCGTAATTAACGAATGTTAAAAACTAACCAATTTTCTATTCGAAATTAACGAATTTGTTACTAATTAATTAATTTTCGAAACGTAACTACCGAATGTTACTGACTGACCAATTTTCTAACCGTAATTAACGAATGTTAAAAACTAACCAATTCTCTACTCGAAATTAACGAATTTGTTACTAATCAATTAATTTCCGAAACGTAACGAACGAATGTTACCGACTAACCAATTTTCTGACCGTAATTAACGAATTTGTCACTAATTGAAGAATTTGTTACAAATTAACCAATTTTCTAACCGTAATGAACGAATCTGTTACTAAATAACTAATTTTCGTACCGTAACTAACGAATGTTATTGACTAACCAATTTTCTAACCGTAATTAACGAATTTGTCACTAATTAAAGAATTTGTTACTAATTAACCAATTTTCTAACCGTAATTAACGAATGATAAAAACTAACCAATTTTCTATTCGAAATTAACGAATTTGTTACTAATTAATTAATTTTCGAACCGTAACGAACGAATATCACTGACTAACCAATTTTCTGACCGTAATTAACGAATTTGTCACTAATTAAAGAATTTGTTACTAATTAACCAATTTTCTAACCGTAATTAACGAATGTTAAAAACTAACCAATTTTCTATTCGAAATTAACGAATTTGTTACTAATTAATTAATTTTCGAAACGTAACTACCGAATGTTACTGACTGACCAATTTTCTAACCGTAATTAACAAATTTTTTATTAATTAACCATTGTTCTAACCGTAATTAACGAATATTACTAATTAACCAATTTTCTAATCGTAATTAACTTTCAACCCAACTTACTAAACGTATACCTAATAAACGACTATCAACACCAATATCTCGACAAACTAATTGCTCAATTACCTTTTTTTCGTGATACTTTCATAAAAATTCGTTGAATATTACGTATCATTAGCTACAATCCGACAATTGGATCGCGTCAAGAATTTGGGGTTGGAGGGGCGGGCAGGGTCACTCATGCAACGAGGTTCACGTCACGTGAATCGCGCCCACCGTAATCCAGAGAAATATCGCGTGCGGTATATGAGTAGGTTATACTACGTCGTAGTACGCGATGGGCGTGGGTCCACCGAGCACGCCGCGTAATTTTTTTTTTTCTCTTTATAATGTAAAATTCCGAGACGCAGGAAGCACGAACGAAAGATTGCGAGTGGGAGGAAAAAGGAGAATGGTTGGGGGGGGGGGGCGATAACAACGTACGAATGAGGGAATAGGAAAAGAGAGAGAGACAGGAGAGAATTACGACGCGAAGAGCACGTGATGTCTGGATTTCCGCTGTCCTTGTTTAACCCCACGGTGGCTCAAATATACACGCGTGCGTGAGCACGGGGTACCAAGCGCGGTAAAGGATAAAACGGCACGATGTTTTTTCTCACTTTTTTTAGCCTCCCCCCCCCTCCCCACTCCCGTGACGACTCATTCCCTATCTTTCTCTTCCCGAAGCCGCCATTTTCCCTTTGCCCCCTCTCCCACCCTCCCGTTACTCATTAGCGTCGTTCGGCGTCGTTTACGAAAGACACAGAGAGATATAGAGAGAGTGGGGAAGGGTTACGTCGCCCCTCGCAGAATTCAACCAACCGTCAAAGCATGTACACAAGAGACAGAGAGAGAGAGAGAGAGAGAGAGAGAGAGAGAGAGAGAGAGTGAGAGAGAGAGGGGGCGGGGGGGAGAGATAGTCACGAAAAACTATATGAGCGAGAGAGACTCCTCGCACTTTTTTGGTCCCTTCGTTGTGGCTCTTGTATATTTTGGGGCAACCGAGCAGATCAGAAAACGGAGCCGAATGAGAGTGGCACCCCAATGCTTTGGCATCTTTTATCTCTTTCTCTCTCTCCCTCTCTCTATTTCTGTGCGAACTCTCGGTAGTTTTTCTCTCTCGGCCCGGAGAACTTTTGCAATGGCAAAAGACCGCCCGGTTGCAGATAAGGACTGAATGAAAGTTCGAGCTCTCTTCTGACTGGGCTCGCACTCGAGAGACCCCCTCTGGTACACCAAGTTGTCTCTGTCTGTCTCTCACTTCCTCTCTCGTTCTCTATATAACTGCGTCTTCGCGACCGGAATCCCGAGAGCTACTTAAACGTGGATCCAACCGTCCAAAAGCCTTTGTGCGCACGCTGCTCCCGTTCTTTTGACAGACTCGCAGATTTTTTTTTGTTAGTTTTTTCTTCCGCCGGTTCTTTTTTCCCCGAGGGTTACGAAACTCGGGTGAATCTCGATGGAACGAGGACCCTCGAGCGAGAATTCTCAAAAGCGTTGGAATTTGCATGAATGACGGAAGGAAAACGAAACAAAATACATGGAAATAGTTTGGATAAAGAAAAACAAAAAAATTATTTCAAAGAATCTGAATCCTCTCGAAACTATTGAAATAACAATTTTCCGGAAATTACTCCGGATTGCAAACGTTAATTCCTTTCAGTTACTCCAAAGTGTAATTTCAAGGGACTTGCTCGATGATCCTTTGTAACTGGCCGGAAGAAAAAAAAAAAAATCTTATCGTAAATCCCAACCGCGTGATTGTTGAAAATATTCAGATCGGTAGCTATTTTGTTTGCAGAATTAAAAAAATATTCAAAAACACGAATTTCTCATACAATTTTTGTTTTGTTTTTTGTACCGACCTAATTATTTGTTTACACGACTGAAGAAACATTTCGAACAATATCCAACTTTGGGATTTTCGATGATTTTTTTTTTTCACCAAATAAAATAATAAAACACGTTTATCGCCGCTTTTTGATCATGTCCTCCTCCCATTTCCCCATTCCCCTTAATTTCATTTGAGCTGCACGAAAATTCGAGACAATTTAAATCGATGGATACTTGAAATAAGTAATTTTTACGAGTACCAAGAGATCGCGAAGAGATGGGATCAGTCCCATACAGAAGAGAGAGAAAAAAAGAGAGACCGGTTTATTTTTAATATTCCCCGTACCACCTCTGTTCTATGTGTGCGTGTGCGTGTGTGTGTGTGTTTGCACATCTCACGGTTTGCGAGTCAAATGAAAATGGGTCGCGGCGTCTGAAACGAATATTCGCCCGTTCGTGCGTAATAGACCGTCGTTGTACACACTCGTGTATATTAGGTACACAATGTACTCTCTCTCTCTCTCTATAGACCACAGAAATACACAGACATTTTATAAATCGTTTACCTTGTAATTCGACGAGAGACAATGGCTTTCAAGTCCCGATCCTATTTCCACAAGTAAATTCCCGGTGAACGTTTAAAAAATCAACAATTTCAATTGTTCTTCTTTATCCTTTCGTTCTTCTACATTTTTTAACGATCTTTTTTTTCGCATTTTTTTAAAATTACTGTCGATTCAATTATCAATAATTCATTTAGATTTCTCGATGTTAATTGCGTAAAGCAAAATACCGAGAATCCTTTAATGTATTCATGAGGGGTGGCAATACCAAGTCCGAGCTGGTCTGTGTTTCTCTTTCTCTCTCTTTGTCCGGTGGTATGGTTAAAAAAATAAATGAAAAAAAAAATTAGTAGGCCATGGCTTCGCGAAATTCATCATCGGGCGAGCGGGAACAGAGTGACCTTCGGTCGAGTGAGGCGGAGAAAACGTGGTGCGAAAAAAGGAAGGGACGAAACGGTCTCGAGGAACCGAGGAGGGACGTTTGAACAACGTCTTTCTTTCGAGCGAGACGAAACGTTCGCGCGAAAAAAGACAGAGAGGAGCAAAGAGAGCGAGAGAGAGAGAGAGAGAGAGACGAAAGAAAGGAAGAAAAAGAAACGAGACTGAGGGAGAAACAAAACAGTAAGAGAGAGGGAGAGGGAGAGGGAGAGAAAGAGAGAGAGAGAGGTCTCTGTCTCTCGTCGAGAGAAATGCGTGGGAACCGAACCATGTGGCTCTAAAAACCGGTCCGCGAAATATTGAGTTACGAGAGAGTTCCCTGTATGCACATACGTTGTACACACTCCGCTGGCTCCTATGTAACCGCGAGATCAAGTTGTTTTTTTTTTTTAACGTAAAACACGTCGCGCGAAAAGAAAAACCAAAAATGTCTCCCAACGATACTTTTTCAACGCATCGAAAAGATTCGGACTCGTGATATTGTGTTCAAAATCGATGTAAAAAAATAAAAAAAAAAAAAAAAAGATACTGGAACGCGGATGAAAAGGGTTGCACAAAAAAAAATCCTACAAAATATCTCAAATTTTACGATTTATCGCGGTATCTTTTCTTTCACGAATTTTTATCTCGTCACCTCGGAGTTTCGTGATTAAAAAAGACTGCTTTAAAAGTTTCACTTGGATCAAACAAATTTTACGATTTATAAATTTTGATCGATTTCATATAAATTTTTTATTAACGCTTAATCCCCAACGAAATATTTGATGCTGTTTTTTTTCCCAATTTAAATTGCAAACAACATTTGTTTGGAAAATTTATATTCTTCCGCCAGAATGGAGTCCTGCGGCATTATTAACAAAATTGCGAAAACAAATGGACCTATTTTTCCTTTTTTTTTTACACATATTTAATAGACTCTCTGTTCGAGAGGGAGAGAGGGAGAAAGGAAGAGAGAGAAAGAGACAGAGAGAGAAAGAGGGAGAAGGAGAGAGAGAGAGAAAAAGAGAGAGAGAGAGGACGATTTGTGAAAGCACGTAATATCGTTCGAGATGAGTGTGAGGATGATCGAGCAGGAGAGGAAAAAATTACAGGGTAGTTAACGAGCTCGTACGATATTCCTAGTGCTACGAACGTTTTACGTATTATGGCATCGCTATAATTTGTAGTCTACCGACTTATATATCAATATATATTTATATATATTAGAACGATTTATTTTGTTCGAGTATTTTTTTTTTTCAGTCCCCACCCGAAATTTTGTTGGATATGTCGAAAAAGAAATTTCCTGAAAGTTACAGCCTTTAATAATAATTCTAAGTACTTTCCCAAAGCGTGAGAAGATTTTCCATCTAAAATACACGTAAAACGAATTTTTTTTTCTTCAAATTTCTATAACTCAGCCGCATTTTATGCTATTGTATTGTTCTTGGTTTCGATTTACTCAGAATAAAACAATCTAAAAAAGTGCCTTTTGCGGTGAAAGCGTAAATTGTACGGGTGAGTTGGTACGGGTCACTGAAGATGATTTTTACCCAAAATTCTCGTTTTTTTGCTGCTATCTCGAAAACAATTAACTTTACGAAAAAAATTCGAACGAAAAATTTGTTGGAAATTTAATTTCCTACAAAAATGGTCCTATGGACCCAATTGCTTAGATTAATATTTCTTGAGATATTGAACTTTAACTTATGAGTAGTATAAAATTTATAAAATATGAAATATTGAATAAAAAAAATAAAAAATAAAAAAAGTTCAATATCTCAAGAAATATTAATCTAAGCAATTGGGTCGATAGGACCTTTTTGATAGGAAATTAAATTTCCAACAAATTTTTCATTTACATTTTTGTCGTAAAGTTAATTGTTTCGGAGATAACAGCAAAAAAACGAGAATTTTGGGTAAAAATCAACTTCGGTGACTCGTACCAACTCACCGGTACAATTTACCCTTTCGCCGCAAAAGGCACTTTTTTAGATTGTTTTGTTCTGAGTAAATCGAAACCAAGCACAATATGATAGCATAAAATGCGGCTGAGTTATAGAAATAAAAAAATAAAAAAATTCGATTTACGTGTATTTTAGATGGAAAATCTTCTCACGCTTTGGGAAAGTACTTAGAATTAATATTAAAGGCTGTAACTTTCAGTGAATTTGTTTTTCGACATATCCAAAAAAATTTCGGGTGGGGACTGAAAAAAAAAGTCGAAAAAAAAAATTGCCCTAATATATATATATATATATATATATATATATATATATATATATATATATATATATATATATCGCCGCCGCCGCCGTGTACAGTAGTTGGGGTGGGAGAGAACCGCACAGGGTGGCGGCGCCCCCTAATATATATATACATATAAATATGTATATATATACATGTTTATCAGTTGGCATAGACTTTAGTTTAGTAAAAGGTGTGCGGAGGGCGGAGAACTTAAAATTATTATAGTTAGTTAACGGTTCTATCCTATACACACTCACACATACAAATGCATTGCTTGGCTCATCTCCGAAGCTTTTAAAACCGGGCACGGCATCGTTGAAGAGAAAGAAAAAGTTTTGAATATGGAAATACTCGGGGTATTTCCTTAAGCGGGAATTACAAGAGTAAAAAAAATTTACGACGACGAGCAGAAGTAATCTAGATTAGGTTGATCGCAGGAAGAGGATCGAAGGCTGTTTTGTTGGAATTTAACTTCCGCGTTCGTGACGAATATGCACAAATATCGAGGGTATGGTAATTGACGCAACAAAGTCGGAAAGAGTGTCTTTGTCAAAAAAGAAGACAAAAATGGTACGAAAAATCCCAAAGTAGCGATTGTTCGAAATTCTTTTTTAATTCTTTTGTTGGCCTTTGATAAAAAAAAAATTATTCAGAACGCGTACATCAAATATTGGCAGAGACAAGTTGCAATTTGTTTTTTTGTTTTTTTCTCTTTGAAGTCGAAAATATGGATATATGGGTCAAACGGGTGAATTATCGCGGCGGACGAGCACCCGCGCGTCCACCAATCGTTTTGCCGCTCATTTTCTGAAGTATATAATCGGTGGTTATAGTGATGACCACCAGGACAAGTTTTTCTCTTTCTTTCTTTTTTCTTTATTTATTTTATTTTTTTTCATCTGACTTTCTACCCCTTTCTCTCTGTCTTTGTGCATGGTTTATTAACCACGCTCTCTTCGACATACATATTTCAATTGCAATTATATATCTATATATATGAAGACACGACATTTGCGATTTCCTGTCGACGACAAGGACCGCCGGAGATGGACGGTGGCGCGTGTTGCGAATTCAAACCGACGTGACACGAATTATGAAAGGCTCGAACAAAACACGCGATGAGAAACAAATTGTCATGGCGTCGAACCTCGCTTCAGCGATGTTTGATGTATTATTATTATTATTATTATTACATGCATTGACACGAGAAGTTGGATAAAACGATATGTAAAACGTAACAAAAGTTTTAACGATCGTATCGTTTCATCTATTTTCAGTAATTTACCTTTTTCAAACAATGAATTTTTCATGATGCCGCTAGACGATTAAAAATCGCGAAAGGACGTTCGTAATTTTCTTCTTTTTTCTTTAAATTTGCCGTAAAAAAAAAAGATAATGATACGTATCTTTCATTTGTTCAATTATTTGATCTCCATCCTATTATCACTAGTTTTATTTTTTTATTTTTGTCACTTTTTATCATTATTATTATTAAGGATGCACGTATCTGACTGCGTGTTAAATAACATAATGAGAATTGCGAATGAGATACACAGGAATCAATGATTAGGGGAAACTAAAATAGTGTCGCGAAGATCAGACACGGAAAATTGCTGAATTTTTTTTTTTTCATTGCGAAACGGTTTGATCGTTATACGTACTTGAAATTTTTTTATCACGCATTCAATCGCACCGCGCATCTACGTGTGAACTGAGACAATTAATTCATCGATTAATTTCCGATAATTGAATTAATTTAAGAATCATTAAATTAATCAAATTAATTTTCAAATAATTAAATTAATCTTGAATTAATTATTTGCTCAATGAAACAATGTGAGTAACGTCACGATGCACAAATGATCTACGTATCTATATGTGATGCATGAACGTTTTTTCGCGTGATTATGGAAACTTTTTTATTTTTTTATTATTTTTTTACCCCTGTATCCTTCGGATACAACGAAATCACAATTGCGACCATGCGTACTTCGAAAGGTTCTATCGCGCATGGTTTCAATGTGTTTCGACGTTTAAAAAAAAAAAAAATCGTACGATTACACGGACAAATGAGACAAAATTTAAAAGCAGAAATTACGTTAATGATGATTGAGCGAGTGAATTTGATAATACGTGTTATTGCGACGGGACAGAAGTTAATTATTGTGATTTTTGTTTTTTTTTTCAATCACGTTGCAACATTGTCGATGAAAAGAACTTTCCGGCCGGTGCACGCACGGTTTTATACACTTGAAGGTAATGATCTTTAATTAAAATTTGTATTCTTCCGTCCCCCCCCCCCCCCTCCCAAAGTTTCGCAGGAGGATGCAACTAGAGTGCGTGTACTAGCGTGGAATATTATATGAATATCCGGTCGAAATTCTAGCGTGACCGACATCGCTACATTGTATTATATTTTATTGCAAAAATATATAACATGAAGGTTTCGCAAAGGAGGACAAACTCATCGTGCCGAGCAAACGCGATCATTTCAACCAGCGAGGCAAGAAATTACATCGAAAATCATCAAATTTCACTCGACACCCTTAATTCCGTATCGTGTCCCGGAAGTGATCAGTTTTTTTTTCTATCACACCGTCACAAAACGCTGAACACTCCGGGTCTGGCTGATTTTAAGTTCTCCCCGACGTAGAATTATTATTTTTTTTTCATTCGGAATTTTTCGGTACGAGGGTGCAGCGTAAAAAGAACAAATTGTACGCACCCGCCACCCTTTGGTACCCGTATCATTTTTTTCGCACAATTTCATTGCAAAGGGGAAAATTGATAAAACACTCGATTCTTTGTTGGACAATGAAATTCAGGCGAGACTCAAACGAAATTCGTAACGTCTAGTCATTTTCCCAAACAAATCTCGTGATACCTTGAAAAAAATAAGAAAAAAATTCACTACCAATGTCTTTTTCGTCCGATCTTTTACGCGACCTCGTGGGGGCGATTCCACGATTAACAGTCGAATAAGTGTTTAATCGACAAAACCAAATGCGAGATCGTTTGAAATGGTTTTCTGATAATACAAAAATTGAAAAAAATTGAGATTCGTATACAAAGTAACTTGTAAAATAAAAATTTTAAACAAATTTCTCTTCTTTTTGAAAACAGGCCACTTCTTTCAGATTCAGATCTGATCATTTGTTTACATGATCGTAGAAAAATGTTCAACAATCGTTCGTTTGGGAGTTTCGATGTTTTTTTTTTGTTTTTCTTCGCGGTAAGTTCCGAAACGATCGTGGAGTCTCCGCACCCTTAATGAATAATTTATTATATAGGTCAGATTTGAGAGATAAAGAAAAAATTTAATTTCGTTGCTCACTCACCTTGGAGAGTTTCTCGCCCTCGTGATGCGGCAAAAGTGTTCTGAGCGATTGAAAACCGGCGTTAATACTCTGCATACGACGTCTCTCGTTGCTGTTGGCGATCTCTCGCCTCATCCTCTTCTCCTGCTCCATGTGGGTGCGAGGCGTAACCCTGCCAACGTTACCGTTTTGTCGGCTCAAACGGCAACCACCGCCAATCGTCACCTCGCTATCGTCACTTATCACCCTTACGATTTCGTGTTTAACGCCGGTATTGTCGTCGCGCAACGTGCCGTTACTGCTCTCGCCGCTGCTGTTGTTGTCGACAATGAGCTCGGAAACGAGCAACTCTTGGGTATCGGTTACCTCGGCTAACACGATACTACCGGCCACCGAATTGTCGTCGATCGTCTCTCCGCCACTGGAAGAAAGAAAAGAACAAAAAAATTAACTCAAAAACCGTGATGAGATTGTCGAATGAAAATTTTTGATATAGTTAAATTTTTTGTCTTCTTTTTTTTCACTACATTTAATATACTGTTTTACAACGATGGAATGTGTGTGCAAAAATTTGTTCTCAACGAATGTATTCCTGAAGAAAAATTGAAGAAAAAAAAAGCCGATCTTTTCTTTGCATTTTCGGAAAAAATGTAATAAGTACACGGAAATCATTGAATTTTTTTTATTTCTTCTTACAAATTTTTCAAAATGAGCTCACCAATTTTTCCAAATTTCTCGCATAACATCGCCTTTTCACAATTTTTCGTTCTATCGCTGCGTTTCAAGTGAATCGGAAATTTTCCGCTTATTATATTATAGAAAAAAATTAATAAAAAAAATAATAACCCGCTAATTTATTCATTAATTCGAAATAAATCGTAAAACAGTGAATTCGCCTTAATTTTGTATTTACAAAAAAAAAAAAAAGAACCGCTATCATCGTGAGATTGTAAATTGCAAATTTATTTACAGCGATTTTATTTTTCCCCTCCTGTTACACTCTGGACGAATGATCAAAGAGAAGTTGGCAATTTACGTAAAGGAGAAGAGATGGGCGATAAAAAAGAAACAAAAAAAAAAAGTGTTGAGGTTCCGTGAAAGAAGAAATTCTCTAGGAATTGCGGACGCTCCGGATATTTGATTTACGGACTGATAAGATAGAAAGCTTGCGGTACGTTAAAGAAGAATATTGTTGCTTTCGTGGTGAATTTGGGGAAAAAAAAAGGAGAAAAAAAAATTACCGCGGTATCGTGACGGGCTTCAAGAGAGTATAAGGATATATATCGAGGCTTTTAAGGGAATTGCACGTCGTGCAGAGGTTGCACAAAGAATAGACCGAGAAATCGACGGACAGCTAGAGTAACATCTATAAACGCGGAAAAAAAGAAAGAAAAAGAAAGTAAAGAAATTGAAAGAAAAAGGATAATTCTGTTCGCGTCTGGTCAGCCGTCAGTCTTATCGGACGTCAAGACAGAGAGAGAGAAAAAGGTAACATTCTCGACAACCACTCCTTCGTATTATTTTCTTAACCCGATCGGCGAATAGAAGAAACTACCAAGTAAATTCTCATCCACGACACTTCAATACCAAAAAAAAAAAACAAAAAAAAAACATGTCCAACAAAATCGTCACTAAAGAATCTGGGAAAAAAATGGAATAAAAAAATATTTCAAGCAGTAACTTTGGGATAATTTTCGGAAAGTATATCAATCCTCCGCGAAAGTTCCATTGTGAATAAAAATTAACTTTTTTTTTGCTAAGAACCAAAAAAAAAATGAAAAGTAAATTAATCTTGGCTGTTGTAAATTAACGTATTTTATTAAGGAAAAAAAAAACATAAATCTATAAAAAAAAATCACAATTCTCTCCGCTAAACAAAAAAGCGATTTCACTTGCGAGAAAGGAATGAATTTACTTTTTTTCTCATCTTCAATGAATCAAAATTTGGATAAACTTTGTGATTATTCCTAATTTGACTTTTTAAGCTCCAGAATGACTATATGTGATGTAAAAAAAAAAAAAACAAATAATAATTTCAATTCGAAACAGGATGCACATATGTATTTCGTCGTCGATGAAACACGAGAATCGACGAAGACGATACTACACGAGGGTTGTATATTATACAATTTTATATAAGCGAATTGTCAATATATATATACACACATGTTTGCGGTGAGTATGAGAGAATTTTTAAAAGTATGAAGAATGAAAAGGGGCGGTGGTGGGGTAGGATATGTGTTATCGGTGGTTTTGAGCGACGTAGACGCGGCGACGGTGACAGGAAACGACAAAATTCCAGTAGCAACATGAGAAGGATACGCGGCAATAAAAAGATTGGGGGGAGGGGGGTTTTGGTTTGTTGCTCGTTTTCTCGCTCGCGGGTATCCTCGCGCGCGGTATCGTGAATATATACAAGAGAGAACGGCGACTTCACGGTAGTTGAGTATTGCCCGTTAAAGCTTTTGCTATAATAAACGTTGCTTCCACGATACGCAAAGCTTCCAACCTTCTTTAGCCTGCATCGCACAGCGTATACGTGCATTTTCATGTGCTCAAACGTATGTATGTTTTTGTGTGTGTGTGTTTGTGTTTGTGTGTGTGTGTGTGTGTGTGTGTGATAGTATATAATCAAGAGCTCGAAAGCCAGGCGAGCGCGCGAATGCTCTCTCTCGTCGACTGTGGTCGTATTTCGCTTGCGCAATCAAGAATCAACGCTGTCTTTATTTCATCGTGGGAAATTACTAGATTATAAATTCTCCGTTTGATTATTAAATTTTTTTTATAATTCATCATTATTTCATTGCTTCTTCGTAGAGAAAACTTTGCTTCGAGTGAAGAAAAAAAAAGGAAAAGAAAATTTAAAAAATAATAACAATTCCTCGAATTGATATCGCCCACAAATGTTGAGTTACAACGAAATTTCAATTGTAACCAAATAAATTCAAATGACATTCCGTAATAACGAATAAATAATTGTTTCAACAAAAAAAAAACATTGATAATATAGAAATTAGATATCGTTTTCGTCTAATATCCGAAGAAAATATTTAGCATTGAATACATTTCTCAAGTCTGGGGCTTGTAGAAATGTGATTGTGTAAATACGTTACAGAGGGGTCAGGTGGGGGACTTTTTTTTCTCTCTCTCTCTCTCTCTCTCTCTCTTTCTCATTGTAAGCGATTCACGAGTGTAGCGATAGCGAGCAATTCGCGTTCTCATTCATGAAAACATTCGAGTTTACTATCGTGGAGAGCTCGCGAGTTTTTAGTAGTAGTAGTAGTATATATGTATAAGCACCACGAGAAATATTGGTTGTGTGTGTGCGTGTGTGTGTGTGGTATATTTGTACGTAAAGATCGCGTGCATTGCGGAAAATTAAGACCTACTTTATTATGTATGGAGGGGGAAGAAAAAAAAGACGATAAAGAGAAAAGGGAGAGAGAGAGAGAGAGAGAGAAGGAAAACGCGTTGTGTGTGCGATGGCCGGGGAGGAATTACGAGAATAACGTGACGCCGTGGATTTAACGCAGGCGTGTGAACGAGCGTAGGGAAACTTGCGTGTATATATGCAATCTATAAATATATAGATATATTGTTATTATAAATAGTAAAGAAATTCCTCGGACGAGCAAAAGAGCTTAAGCCGCAATGGCGTGATCTCAGACACGCCGTATACGCAATTCTCTTGATAATTCTTCCAAAGAGGCCTCGGCGAAGTAACGCAAAAGAAAAATCATTAATTACATGTGTACATTTAATTACAATGAAAAATCACGATACGTAATAAATTGTACATTTTTTTGTTGCCGTTGAGAAACCGCAAGAAATATCGCTCGTCACTCACCGCGCAGCGCATCTTGTTGAAGATGTTTTTAAGACTATAAAAAATTTCCTCCATTACCCTGAGAGTCAATATTTTTGTTCTAATTAATTTTGGGGGAAAAAGAAAAACATTTTTTAAACAAATTAAAAAGGAGAGCTGTTCGTTCGGAAAGTTATTTTCACCGATTCTCGAGGCTATTAATTTTTCGTAATTTAACAACGTGTCGAAGGTGTTTGAATGACATTTCTGATTGTTTAAAATTTTGTATATTGTGCAAAAATTCTGCAAAAGAAAAATCATTATTTACATATGTAAATTTAATTACAAAAAATCACGTTATGTAATAAATTGTAAATTTTTTTGTTGACGTTCAGAAACCGCAAGAAATATCCCTCGTAACTCGCCGCAGAGTGCATCTTCTTGAAGATGTTTTCAAGACTATAAAAAATTTCCTCCGTTACACCGAGAGTCAATATTTTATTTCTAATTAATTTTGGGGAAAAAAAACATTTTTTAAACAAATTAAAAAGGGGGGCTGTTCGTTCGGGAAGTTATTTTCACCGATTCTCGAGGATATTAATTTTTTCGTAATTTGACAACGTTTCGAAGGTGTTTGAATGACATTTTTGATGGTTTAAAATTTTGTATAGCGTGCAAAAATTCTGCAAAAGAAAAATCATTATTTACATGTGTAAATTTAATTAAAATGAAAAATCACGTTATGTAATAAATTGTAAATTTTTTTGTTGACGTTAAGAAACCCCAAGAAATATCCCTCGTAACTCGCCGCAGAGTGCATCTTCTTGAAGATGTTTTCAAGACTATAAAAAATGTCCTCCATTACCCTGAGAGTCAATATTTTTGTTCTAATTAATTTTGCGGGAAAAAAAAAACATTTTTTAAACAAATTAAAAAGGAGAGCTGTTCGTTCGGAAAGTTATTTTCACCGATTCTCGAGGCTATTAATTTTTCGTAATTTGACAACGTGTCGAAGGTGTTTGGATGACATTTTTGATTGTATAAAATTTTGTATATTGTGTAAAAATTCTGCAAAAGAAAAATCATTATTTACATGTGTAAATTTAATTACAATGAAAAATCACGTTATGTAATAAATTGTAAATTTTTTTGTTGCCGTTGCGAAACCGCAAGAAATATCCCTCGTAACTCGCCGCAGAGTGCATCTTCTTAAAGATGTTTTCAAAACTATAAAAAATTTTCTTCATTACACTGAGAGTCAATATTTTATTTCTAATTCATTTCGGAAAAAAAAAACCATTTTTTAAGGTAGTAGTCTGGTAACTTAAGCCGATTTTCATGTCTTTTTTGGAAGGCGTTTTTTTGTAGGAAAATAAAAATGAATCGTTTTGGATATTTAGGATGTTTTTATTTACATATTAGAGATACAAAAAAAAAATTTTGAAAAAATTTCATAGTTTTTTATTATTATTATTATTGATCGAAGTTGGCACCTCGAAAAAAAAGCGCGTGGGTGACCCCGATGATTTTGGCTCTTGATGTTATCTGAAATAAAAAATTCTTGATAATTCTTAATCTAGAGACATGTAATTCTGGTCGGAACTACTAAAGTTAAATTTCTTTTTATTTTACAACTCCTTCTTTGCTAAAATAAAATGACTTTTTTTTCCAAAGTCCGCCATTTTGTTATTTATCCATGAAATTTAACTTCAGTAGTTCCGACCAGAATGACATATCTATAGATTAAGAATTATCAAGAATTTTCGATTTCAGATAACATCAAGAGCCAAAATCACCGGGGCCACCCACGCGCTTTTTTTTCGAGGTGCCAACTTCGATCAATAATAATAATAATAATGAACTATTAAATTTTTCAAAAATTTTTTTTTTGTATCTTTAATATGTAAATAAAAATATCCTAAATATCCAAAACGATTCATTTTTATTTTCCTCCAAAAAAACGCCCTCCAAAAAAGACATGAAAATCGGCTTAAGTTACCAGACTACTACCTTAGCAGATTAAAAGGAGGCTGTTCGTTCGGGAAGTTATTTTCACCGATTCTCAAGGGTATTCATTTCTCGTAATTTGACAATGTGTCGAAGGTGTTGGAATGCAATTTTTTCATTGTTTGAAAATTTAACAAAGAATTTAAGGAATTTTTGCTGAATACATGTCATTTGTTTCTCTAGGAACTAATGAACAATGAACTCGTCCCGACGATTCACAATCGTATCAATATTTTTCAATTTTTTTTCCACGCCCCCTTCCCCCTCGCCGCATTCTCACAAACATTCCTTCGCGATTTCGTAATCATTCAACATTTTCTTTTTATCGTTTCACGAATACAATGGAAAAGTCAAGAGACGAAATCGTCGCGGTACAATCGAAATTGTATAATTCCCGTTCGTGTCAAACCCTCGCGTAAATTACCGAGTGTGTCCGTTGCTCGTGGTCACAATAACGGCACAACACGTAATTCTATCGCTATATTTACGGTATATATATATATATGTATACAAATGTATGTATACATAGTTTTGTGTGTATATGTGTGTGTGAGTAACTTCCCCATTGTTCGAATAAAGCATATCGCGAGTGTATACATATTTACAGCTTGTTGTTTACGTAATCAACAATTACGAGAGAGAGAGAGAGAGAGAGAGAGAGAGAGAGAGAGAGAGAGAGAGAGAGATTCACGAGCATTTTTTCCTCCCCCCCCCCATCCATGTTAACCCCATTTTAACATCGATAAAACGATTTTTTGCCTCTTGTATATTTAAATTCTTTTTTTTTTAAGATTTGATTATTTCAATGTTATTTTTAATAATAAAAAAAAATTAGCAGCTCTGGAATTGCACGAATTACGATTTTTCTTCTTTTTTTTTCTTGCTATCTCGTCTCGAGTTTGGGAATCGGTTAGAGTCGATGAAGTTCTCTGTCAGAATCGCCGAGCACTTTGTCGACCGAGAGAGCACTGGCCCGAGGCCTAGAAGATAAATAATTGGCTCAGTCATTGCAAAATTAGAAGGCCACAGAAATATATACATGTGAAAAAGAAAAAGAGGAATAGAAAGAGGGAGAGAGAGAGAGAGACAGAGAAAAACTGCGACTACAGTTCTTTCGAGGGTTGGCTCGACTCGAGGGTTTTAACACACCTGGCGACGATCCAATTTCTTCTCGATGAAATTGTTGCAAAGTCTTTCGTCTCCCAGAGCTTTTTGTTCTATACACGATTTGTGTGTTCGTTATTCATTTTCTTCCGCGAAATTAATAAAGCACATCCTACGAATTGACTAATCAAACGATTTTAACGAAAGTAAGAAGAAAAAAAACAAAGTAGCAAAAAGAATATTAATAACTAATTCGATGAAATTATTGCAAACCCACGGAAAATCCTTTTTCCAACTATTCTCTCGTAGTTTTAGTTTTATCTACTTAATTATTTTTAAGATAATTTAAAAATAACTTCATTTCACGTCCGGGGGAAAAACCCATTGACTTCTCGATGCCAATATCTCTCGTAAAAATAAAATCGGAGAATAATTTAATTTCACGTCAGTCCATGACCGCGATGCGATCGAGAATATGAGGCTACGCGCTTGAGTCTTGGATCGGGCAACTTTGAAGAGCGCGAGCACTCGAAACGTTTAATCGGCGTATCGAGAAGGCGATTACAACGAGCGAGAGAGAAAGAGAAACT